>JADLZN010008976.1:0-147500 GCA_018155175.1 Sinocyclocheilus anophthalmus
TATTTTTCTTAGGCTTCACACAGTGTCTAAAATGATTAATAAAATATAATTATTAATATTACCAAAGTTATTTTATTAACTTACTACTGTTAATTATATTTATTATTTACATATTTTGTTTGTAAGTACTGAATAGTTCAGTTGTTGTTCGAATGTTAAATACTAATATTCTTATTAATATAATTAATAAATTAATTTAATAATATTATTTTTATTAACTAATTTTAGACACAATGAGAAGCGTTGAAAACATTAACTCAATGTTCCGGATTTTTCTTAGGCTTCACACAGGTCTAAAATATAATAAAACAAACGATTATTATCATTGATGTTAATATTATTTTAAATATAAATACATATTATAATTTATATTCAGTCAAAAAAATCTTGGCTTCACATTGTGCCTACCCTGTGGTAAAACCACTTTCATTCTTTTTGGCTTATTGCTTTATTTAAGCAGTAACACAGACAGACCCTAGGAAGTTGTTTACATTGTCAGCGTCACATGGGGAAGTTTCTGTCAGTCATGTTTGTTTGGAATGCAATTGCTTGTTTAGGAGGGAAATCCTGCAATCTGTGCCACAGGAAACACAGGACTAGACTGGGAGGGGTGGCATTATGAGGACAACGAGACAGGAGAGACGATTTAGCAACTCCATTAGCTTGTTTAGTAGGTTAATTGTGTGTAATGTGGCAAGAAGTGAACGTTCGTGCGGGTGTTCAGCCCTTCGAAATACATTTCCTTTGTCATCCCTCAAGCGGGCAACAAAAAACTTCTAGCAAAAACCTTCTTCCATTCTCACACCAACTGCAAGGCAGAAATGTGTGAGCTTGCTGGACACTCTTGGACGTCCTGAAGACTTCCTCACTGCAGTTGAATCTCTCTCCTTGAAGTTCTTGATGATCTGGTTAATGGTTCTTTCAGGTGCAATATTCTATTTAGCAATTTTCTTGCATGTGAGGCCATTTTGATGTAAAGCGATGATGGCTGCACGTGTTTCTTTTGGAGGTAACCATTGCTAACAAAACACAATGATTGGAAGCGCTTCTTCCCTCCTTTTATAGCAATGAGTCAGCTGACTTTACCTGACTACTCATTCACAAACCCCCCCCCTTTGTTTTCACATGTGCTGCTGATATGATTAGTCAAATTAATGTTAGCTGGTCATTTGGTGTCAGGATTAAAAAAGTTTTTTTTTTTGGCCAATGAAGCTTTTAGCAATTATTTAAAATGCATCTGATCACTCTACACAATAATCTAGAAAAAATGTGAATGAACACCACAACAACTTAAGCACCTAATTTTGCAAAACACAAAATGTATGTCCCTCCCAAAAAAACTTTTGGCCATGACTGTATACAGTTCTAACACTTTCTAGTCTTATCTCCATGCGTTGCATAAACTGCCATAACTAACTTGTGTCTATGATTAGGTTGTTTGACTTTATCTTGTTACACATCATATTAAATGCCATAGATAAATCTAGCCTTAAACTGATATGACCTTAAGTGTCAGAACCTCATTAACCAATATAATGTAGTTTTTAAGACTCTCGGGTCTTTTGAAAAAAGTTATGTGCCTGAACTGGTGCAAGCGCGTTTTAAAAGGTTAGAACACATCATGTTTGTTTAATACATCACTACAATTTCCGTTATTTCAAACTAATTTTATAAATCGAAATTACGAGGGGTCTGCCGTTGATATGCTTACCTCAAGTGAACGCGATTTGTTTGCAAACTTATCCTATATGAAAATTCCGAAATGTTTATATACTTAAATGTAAATTTTATTCGTAAAAAGATATAATAGTATTTTTAACATTTTGAATTAGTTAATATAACAAAACTAAAATTATAGCCTACATCTAAGAAAATAATATATACAATATAAATATAAATGTCTAAAATAAATATTTTGTCAACTTCTTAATTTTTAATAAAATATCATCGTTGTAGTTTACATAAAAAAAACTAAACAAAAAAACAGAAGGAGGCTCCTTGGTGTCACACGTAAAATATGCAAATACAAAAGTGTTGTTCTCAGCGATGAATGGCACGTTGCTTCATGAACTGGTAGAGTCTGACTGTACACGTGTTGCCAGGTGCGAGGACAGTCGCAACAACCGAGACAGACAACACCTCAGCACGCCAACGACACTAATCACTGCTGTCGGAAGTTTATGGGCATTTGCATATCTGCAACGATTGAAGTTCATGATAACCTTCTCACAACCCCAATTTGTAAACGCCTGGGTCCCACATAACCAGGATTTACCTTCTCAGGTAAGTAGCCTATTTTGTAGGCTAGGATATGAGAAAAGCCTTTGATAAGTCTTTCTTTCATACTTAGTCTTTACTATGTTTTTTTTCTCTTAATGTTCTGTAATGTTTCTGCCAAGGTTAGCACCTGTGGTTCAATGAAGAACATTCAATTTTATAAACGGTTCTTTATAGTAGAAAAAAGTTATTTAGATAATTAAAATGTTCCTTACAATAAGAAAAAATGGTTCATTTATACCAGGGCTGTCCAAACTCGGTCCTGGAGGGCCGGTGTCCTGCAGAGTTTAGCTCCGCTTGCCTCAACACACCTGACTGAGTTCATGCCTAGTACGAGCTGGATTATCTGGTTCAGGTGTGTGTTATTAGGGTTGAGCGAGAACGGACGACGGCCCGAGTTTGGACAGCCCTGATATAAAAGTTCTTTGGGGAACCAGAAATGGATTTTAGTGGAATTGATGAGAAAATCCTTTTTAAACTTTTTTTTTTCTTTAGAGAAAGAGAGAGTTTAGAATGTGTGCAAAACTAAGTATTTTCTCCCAACAGCATGTTTTGTTTTAATTTGCAGAAATTAATAAATTCTCAAATATTTGTGGCACTGTCAAATAAAATAAGATAGTTTAGTTAGCTTATTGGTTTAGTTAATAGCCAGTAGATCAGTCTAACTTATTATTCAATGAGAAAAACATTTATTAACTTTAACAAATTGATATAGTAGCCACTAAGTTTTACTTCACCAGGCGAAAGACATGACCCAAGCACCTAAACAAGTGACAGCCAATGAGCTCACACAGGACAACACTCAATCTGGGGAAGGCAAATGGAGCTCAGAAGAGCAAGAGGTGAGAATGAATATGCACGCTTTTACTAAGATTAAATTGGTAGATGTCACATGGCAGCACTGTATTCACTTCCATTTATAGATATGATCTTTAGCAGAATGATATTGTACAGTTTGCTGTACTTTGTCCTGCAAAAGATTACAGATACTGTATCATGATGAGATTACACAAATGGCATTGACTGCTAAATGTTGTGAGATATTAGTAAGCTCTTGGGCATGTGAAATGTGTTGTTCCTGGGAGCATGCAGCTTTTAAAGTATCTATTTCACTGATTCACAAACATTGTATGTATAAACATGTTTATTTATTTATTGCTGTGCTTTTACCTCACAGGTACTAGAAGTCAGTGGGCAGTGCATAGCAGCACCTCAGTCACCTGAAGCATTGCTCTACACTAGTTATAAACAGAGGAGTGACGAGTTTCGGAGGTTATTTAAAGAGGTGCCTGAGTCTGAGAAACTAATTGCAGGTGAGAATGGTAGAGGAAGACAGAGAGATAAAAAACAAATAAACAATGTAAAAATATACTCTACTGAAAATGTTGGTTGGCTGAGCCACAATATTTGTATATTAGATGTTGTTTGAATGATCCGTCTTTTCCCTAGACTACACCTGTGCTCTCCAAAAGGAGATCTTGTTACAAGGACGCATCTACCTTACAGAGAATTTTTTATGTTTCTACAGTCAGGTTTTTCGTGGTACAAAAGTGAGTTCCACAGAAAGATCATATTATATATTCACTGTACCTCTTAAATGCCGCTGTTTGAGCATAGCTAAGATACTTTGTTAGTAATTTCTTTTATAGATTCCATCGCTCTGCTTTGTGAAAAATGACAATAAACTAACTTTATCTTAGATCACAGTAAATATGCAGGATATCATCTCATTGTCACGTGAGAAGACCGCGAAATGGATACCAAATGCCATCCAGATCAGTACTAATTCAGAGAAGGTGAAGTTCAGAGATTAAAGTTTTTCATTCTTTTCTTTTTTTCTTATTTATGAAGATAGGCTACATGTATATAATTTTTTTTTTTTTTTCTGACAAAAATATATATTTTGTAATTTTCCACAGTTGTTGTTCAGCTCATTTTCAGCAAGGGAGAAAAGTTACCTTGGTATGTTTCGGCTTTGGCAGATTATTCTAATGGACAAGGTGATTTCTTTCTTTTTAACATTTTTCTTTTTTGCCTCACTAACATTGTTCAAGCATGTTTCCACATGACAGATGATTTCATTATTCTTTACATGTTTACATCTACCTGCTTGGTTGTACATGACTGTACATTTCTACTGTACAACAGGCTATTCTGAAATATGATCTGAAATAGATATAAGGAGCAGGGATATCAGAAGTAAACGGCATATTCTCCATTATCAATTTTACAGTATTTAGTCAGTCTCCATTGCAACACAAACTATTTCTCTGTATTTGAGCCACTAATGTGGCATATATTAATACCATGTGAGGAAAACAGACAGAATAAAACCCTATAGACCTAAGGTCAGGGATATGCTTAAATGCAAACAACCTAAATCTGTAGGGTAGCCTACACTTGACAAGGCAGCAAATTAATGTATAGTTCATTGACCCCACCGAGGCGTGGCTTTCTTCATCAGAAACCAGAAAATACTGACTCTTTCCTTACACTAACGCGGAACTGCAGATCTGAAATAACAGGAAAATTAGTGTCGAGATATTCTATGTCCAGGTTTATATATTTATTCTTATTTAGGGTATAGGCCTATTCTATTTTAATCTGCAGTTTAATAAAAGACAAAAAGTAGCACTGCATGTGTTTCTGAATATTTATTTAAACAGACTGTATAATGATGAAAAATCACAAGCATGACAGGTATAATTAAAATACGCAGATTCCTTCAGCGCACATTTCAGTGCAATATTTTTACAGATTTTTTTAAACCATGTATGCAATATAGTTATGTTTAATTAAGCTGAGATATAGCACTATAAATTCTTAATTCATTTGCAACAAAACTATAAAGTTTTGTTGCAAACGGATGAAGATATTATAGGCCTATTTCTCAGCTCGCCCCTTAACATGCACGCGTTCTGAGTTTCGGCAGCCCAACACTGAATATTATTTTGTGGGCATTGTATTTTGATTAATAAAATAAAAGTTATAAAAATGACAATACAAAAATAACATTTAAATTACCCTGCTTCTAAAGTAGCAGTTATTTTTATTTTGTTAAAAACGGGCCAAAAGAGACCTCCGAACTAGTAGGCTACCAGAAAGGGGAAAAAAAAACCTTAACGTTTTTGCTCAGAATTCGTTTTTAATCCCTGCATGATTTTATTCATACATGATAAATATCAAATACGTTATTGACTACAAGTTTAAAAACAATGCTGCATTTGTTATAATTAAGGAAATTAAACTTGCCATCATGAAACGTGTCTACAGATGCGATAATGCCAAAAAGAAAGAGAATCATCGGAAAATAGGCATATTTGTTATTCAAGACATCAAAAAAAAAAAAAAAAAAAAAAAAAAAAAAAAAAATATTATCTGACATCAACAGCATTATCATTCTTACAATCACCGCCAGAACTTCACCATGATGAACTTAAAATCGGGTTCTATTATTTTTCCTCAACAGTTCTCACAAAACGAAATTCATTTCAAACTCAAATTTGATAAGAACAGAGTGGAAAATATTAGCAACACCAAAATAACAGCAAACCTAATGTTTTCTGTTAGTTTAAGCACAAACTAAGAAAAGTCAAACCAAACTTTGTGGCAATAATTAAAACCAAACTGCACATTGTGTGTTATGGTGCTGTCGGCAATGTTTTTTCCCCCCCCCCCACCCCCCCCCCCCTCGGCGGGGGCGGGGCGGGGTGGAGGTGGGGCTTAGGTAGACGATATTATTGGATATCGCAATATTTTTAAAGGCGATTATCAATAAGATATTTTTGACATATCGCAACAGGCCCATTACACACACAGTATCGCTGCAGCACACACACATTTTTTACAATAAAAAATTAAGGATTAAAATGTTACAGATTATATTGTGTCACATGTCAGATCAGAGAGTCTTTACGAGTGGCGGCTCTTGCAGGGACTACCTTTGATCTTCCTGTGTTTCCACTGATCAAGATTGTGTACACTTCTTCTAGCTCCTTTCTCTCAGAGGTAATGAACAGTAGGTTGCCATCTTTTAGTTTAACAACCAATGGTTAAAAATGGACCTTACACTCTAAAAAAATGCTGGGTTTTTTCAACCCAAATTTGGGTCAAATATGGACAAATATGAACCCAACTTTTTTCATATTTGACCTAAAATTAGGTTGAAACAACCCAGCATTTTTAAGGTTCTGCGGGTATATAAAGAAAATTATATACATCATCACACGAGTACCCGCTCTATATCCCACACACTTTTCATCTGTTGATGGTGATTTCTGATGACAGCGCTGCTCAGTGCATTTGTTGGTTGCGTCTTACAAGGTGTTGTTGAAAGCAAAAATCAACTTCCTTGTTTACAACTTTTTTTTCAGTCTCTTTCAATATAAAAGTCAATATAAAAGTTCACAAACGGTGAAAAGGTTCCTGTGGTGATATCTGGGGTGAATATCTGGAAAAATGACCTTTCAGCCAATCAGATTTGAGGACCAGAAAAAACTGTTGTATAAATATACTGTATATATATGAGGGTTACCTTATAAGGACTTTGTTGTTACCTACAACCTCGTAATTATGCCTGTATTGTACATGTATCAGATTGATCTGGTGAACACAATTGGAGAGAGTGCTGCTATGGGAGCATCTGGAGTCATTATATGGGAAAAATCCTTAGCAGTTAAAACACAGGTAATCATTCAATCATTCTTATATCGACACTACCATACAAAAGTTTGAGATCAGTAAGAATTGTACTTATTTATTTTTGGAAAAAAAAAAAGATTCTGCAAGAACGCATTAAATTTATCAAAACTGACAATAAAGATATTTATAATGTTACAAAAGATGTGTTCTATTATCAATACCACACTGTTCTTTCTATTCCATAATAGAATTTGCTAAATCAATTTTGCTTGAGACCAAATCACATATTAAAGGATTCTTGATCTGTGGAATGCTGCTGAAAAAGTCAGCTTTGTCATCACAGGCAGAAAATAATTACCAAAATTTTAAAATACATTCGGATAGAAAACAATTATTTAAAATTGTAATAACACTTCACAATGTTACCGTTTTTGCTGTAGTTTTGATAAAAAATAATAATGCAGCCTTGCTGAGCATAAGGGCCAGAAGCATTAATTTACTAACCCCAAAGGTATATCCCTCCACCTTCTTATTTATCTATTATAATGCTAAATGCAGATTCATGTTTGACTGATATTATTTACATCTGCATGTGTGTCTCCTACAGAAATCCTGCTCAGAGTTCAGCTCGTATGTTCGTCAGGTTCTTGGCCCATATGCTGTCAATGTGACCACTGCAGCACGTCTCTGTGGAGTCTCATTGTGTCAGGGCCGTGGACGCTGTGTGCGTAAGAAACCTGAGGACCCCACATACCTGCATCTTCCTTCAGCCCACTTTATGCTTCTCCCAAATGGGGCAGAAGGTGTCCGGGCCACGGGAGAGCTTCCCACTGCTTACATAGACCTCTGGAAGAAGGACTTCCGCTGCCAGTGGTTCGAAGCCTTGGAGGGTGCAGCAGCAGATCAAGAATCTGGCGTGGTGCTGGAAAACCGAGGGAAAATAACATCACCAACAGTAAAAACAGTGGTTGGGATAAGCCCGAGTCAGAGTACCGTGGTTCCAGTGATTCAAGTGACAGTAGTGCCTACCAAACAGCCAGTGGACGCCGGAAATTCTGCACTTATTACACCCATCATCCTTCTCTCCTCACTGGTTCTTCATTATGTTTGACGAGTAGAGAGCTGGAGTTTGAAGGAACTTTTGTGAACCTCAGTTGGCCTTGATTTTGATCGCTAATTGCAAAAAGAATTTTAATATAAATACCCAAAGGAATATCTGTTAAGAGAATAGCTTCTGTAAAAGATAATCTCAGAGATGGATTTAAATTCACTGTCTGAACACGACTGAATAAACAGATCTGTTCTGCATCACCTGCACTTGAAAATGAACTGCATAACTTATATTGGATATAGTTTTTTAAAGGGATAGTGCTATTATTGACCCTCCACTTGTCCCAAACCTGCATGAGTTTGTTCTGTTGAACACAATAGAAGATATTTTGAAGAATGTTGGTAACCAAACATCTTGAATGAATGAATGAATGATGAATGAATGAATGATGCATTTATACTGTGCTTTATTGTACACCCCAAAGCGCTTTACAATCATGAGGGGGGGTCTCTCCTCGACCACCACCAGTGTGCAGCATCCACTTTGATGATGCGACGGCAGCCACAGTACAGCGGCGCCAGTGCGCTCACCACACACCCGCTACAGGTGGAGAGGAGAGAGAGTCATAGAGCCAATCAAGTGGTTGGTGATTATTAGGAGGCCGTGATTGACAAGGACCAGTGGAGGGAGTTTGGCCAGGGTTACACCCCTACTCTTTACGAGAAGTGCCATGGGATTTTTAATGACCACAGAGAGTCAGGACCTCGGTTTAACGTCTCATCCGAAGGACGGTGCTTGTTGACAGTATAGTGTCCCCGTCTCTATACTGGGGCGTTAGGACCCACACTGACCACATGGTGAGCACCCCCTGCTGGCCTCAATAGCATCTCTTCCAGCAGCAACCTAGTTTTCCAATGAGGTCTCCCATCCAGGTACTGACCAGGCTCAACCCTGCTTAGCTTCAGTGGGCAACCAGTCTTGGGCTGCAGGGTGATACGGCTGTTTCAAGGTAGCCACTGACTTCCACAGGTTGGGGGGAAAAAATTCTGGTCAATAGCTATATCAACTGTTTGGTTACCAACATTAAAAGAAAAAAAATCAACAATATCTTTTGTGTTAAGCAGAACAAAGAAACTCATGCAGGTTTGGAACAATTTGAGGTTGAGTAAATGATGACAGATTTTTTTGGGTGAACTATCCCTTTTAATTACGTACAAAATGACCCTGATTGTTGTTTTTGAAACAAAATTATCTACCTTCTATAATGTACTATATTACAATAACAGACTCAGTCCAATTAGACTAGCTATAATACATTTTTATACAAATAAATTGAGATTTTGTTTCTGCAATTCATACAAAATAATTATGTGTGGAGTTAATAGTACCTTCTATTTCCATCATGAAAACAAATTACTTTAGAAATATGATGTTTGCATCAACCCTTCGTATCATACACTACCTTTCAAAAGTTTGGGCTCAGATCATTTTTATTTTATTTTTATGATACCTATATTCAGCGAAGATGCATTAAATTGACAGCGAAGACATTCATAATGTTACAAAATATTTATATTTAAAATAAATGCTATTCTTTTGAACTTTATATTCATCACAGAATTCTGAAACAAATGTATACTGTTTCCCACAAAATTATTATAACCGCACAACTGCTTTCAAAATGGAAATAACGGTTCTTGAGCACCCAATCACATCGAATGTTTTCTGAAGGATTGTGTGACACTGAAGACAGGAGTAATGGTGCTGAAAATTCAGCTCTTGATCACAGGAATAAATTACATTTTAAAAAATATATTAAAATAGAAAAAAGTTATTTTATTTGTAACAATATCTTTTTCAACATTTTCAATTAAATAAGTGCAGCTTTAATAAGAGACATCTTTCAAAAACATTGAAAATTTTTAATGACCCTAAACTTATATAATGTTGTATAGAGAGCGGGTAGAGAAAAGAATCACCCCCCTTTAAAATTAAATTTGTTGCTTTGCAGCCTGAAATGAACACAGATAATAAAACAGAATCACGGAGTTGGAAAAGGTCCACCCCCCCCCCTTGTTGACCTTTTGCTTTAATTACAGCCTTCAGTCTGTTGGGATCTGTCTAAGTTTGCACATCTAGACTTTGCAATATTTGCCCACTCTTCTTTGCAGAACTGCTCAAGTTCAGCTAAATTTGATGCAGTCTTCAAGTCATTCCACAGATTTTCAGTGGGGTTTAAGTCTGGGCTCCGACTTGGCCATGCAAGGACATTCACCTTTTTCTCCTTCAACCACTGTGTGCTCAGTTTTGCTGTGTGCTTTTGGTCATTGTCACGTTGGAAGGCAAACCTTCTTCCCACTGACAACTTTCTCGCAGAGGGCAGCAGATTTTCCTCAAGCCTAAAAGTGCGCCATCCCTGCTGCAGAGAACGCCCCCATAACAGATATTACCACCTCCAAGCTTTAATGTAGGAATGCTGTTATTTGGATGGTAAGCTGTACTGGATTTCCACCAGACATATCGTTTGGTGTTGAGGTCAAATAACTCAATATTAGTCTCATCTGCCTCAGAATCTTCAAGGTCGTAACTGCATGTGAACTTTCTTGAGGAGTGGCTTTTTTCTTGCAACTCTCCCATACAAGCCACATTTGTGGAGATTTTGTGATATTGTTGTCACATGCACATAATGACCACTTTTTGTCATAAATTCCTGCAACTGTTTATCCCGGAGATCATTTAACAGTGTCTTGCCACCCATAGTTGATTGCTTGCTTTAGCTGCACTACCAAGGCCTGAAATGCTCTTTTCATGCTGAGCTAATCAAAATGACCACAGATGATCACAGTTGAAAGTCAAATGGCTATTTGTGTGCCATTGAGAAGGTGATTAGGGGGTGAAATTAGCTCACCTACTGAGTTCAAGTCATTTGTAGAAGGGGTGATCCTTTTTCCGACTGCGTTTTTTTTTTTCTGACATGTTGGTGGTATATCTTTCACTTGGATGTTATAGTCTTTTAAAAGGTGGTGATTCTTTCTATAACCCCTGTATTTACGTCCAACCCTGCCCCCCCCCCGGTGTAAGACTTGTGAAGGGACAGTGATAGCACAATCATAAAATGTCCTGAATACAGCCGGGCCGGGGTGTAACTGGCCTCTATCTGTCTAAACTAAAATCTAATCAAATGTTTAGTCTCTCCGTTTTATCTTTTACGCTTAAGAAAGAAAAAAAAGAGAAATCAGCCAAGTTTATGCTTTATCTGAGCAGTCTGTCCCAAACAAAACCATCCTCCATAATGAAAATGTAAAGCCTTTCCAAACATTCAGTGACATATATGAATGACTAGTAAGCAAATCTGCTGGTTTGTTAAATTAACAAATACCAACTAGAGGAGGAGGATAAGAACAACTACAATGTGCAAATTTAAAAAAATAAATGTGTGCATCTATGCGTTTACTTATCTGTGAATTCACCAGTGACTTTAAGGGGTGACAGTGCAAAACCTTTTATCCGCCAGTGTAAATTAATCCATCTCGGCCATATTAAGGACACAAACACTTCTCTCTCTCAGTCCTCATCACTCACACACACACACCCACACACACTGCACGCACGCACACAAACAATATGCTTCATAGTTTCACCCTGATTAATAGTGCAGATCTGGATGCAGCTGTAACTGAACTCTGCAAAAGCAGAAGACGCTCAAAAGAAAACAACTGTATGTCAAAGAGCAATAAACAAATTCACCTTAAATGTAGTGAGGGGCACAAAAATCAAGTATCCTTCTAGCAAATTTATTTTGTTATACAATAATTTAAAATATACATTGATGACAGATTGTTGGACAAATCAGGGTTATAGTTAGCAAGACAGCGATAAAGAGAGACGGTTTAAACACGAACAGACAGAGAAAGGTAAAGATCATAAACTTTCATCCATCCTGAATTTTTTTTTCACACCCACCTCCAATCTCTCCTCACTTTCCTCTGATTTGTGAGGTTCTAGTGATGAACACTTGCAGACAACAAAACAGTTAATCAAATTACAGGACATTTGTCATGACTCTCAATACGGTAATCAAGAGTCCAACATTTGTAGGCGAGCCTTTACGGTGCTTGTGTTAGGAATATTCCATCCCCAAAAAATTTAAATTCTGCCATTATTTACTCACCCTCATGTCGTTCCAAACCTGTATGACTCCTTTTCTGCTGCTGAACACAAAAGAAGTATTTTGAATAGACATGTCCTGGCCACGTCTTTTTCCATGCAATTAATGAATTGCGATTATGACTGTAACTGAAGATTTCATGCGTCAAAAAAGACGATGTGCATCATACCAGTAGTTCATATGGATGTTGCAACAACTCTTTCAAGTCATACGATATCTTTGGTGGAACGAATTGAAATTAAGTCCGTTTACTCATAATTTATTGCCGGTAATGTTTTTTTCTTGTCTTCAAAACTCTCCTTTTGCACCCCTGGAAGAAAGTAAGTCATACAGGTTTCAAACAACATGAGGGTGAGTAAATTATTTCAGAATTTATTTTCAGGTGAACTATCCATTTAACAATGGTTGCTGTGAAAAGAAGGACTGATCTGGGATGCATAGCATCCATCCTGCAGAAACAAAGACATCCGGGAGGAACAAGTATACACAGAGCATGGCTTCCATACTGGCGAATATTGGTGTTAAACTACTCTATGTCTTAAATTTGAGGCCATTACAGATGGTACATTTAACACCAACGACGCAATCCGTCAAAATACCTACCAATAGTTCCAATCACACACACTCACTTCATAAACAGGCAACAGTAAAACCAATCAGTCGCCCATAAGCCACCAACAACAGAGAGTGCTTCCTGTGGTCACGTGAAAGATGTTGGACGGCATGAATCACAGGGAGTCAATTTTGCAGTGTGAACGTTCTAGAGGGGAGGAGCCAAGACAAAAGGAGGTGGTTAAAGATGTGGTCCCCGAGGGGAAGGGTGAGAACCAAGCTGTCTCTAAGGGGACGAGCACTTGCAGAGCATTGCTAGTAAACATTATAATTAGCAAATTGCTTCCATTGCACGGTGTGTAGCAGACTGACTGCAGAAGGCGGAGCCGCTGCTTTTCTCCAAGGGATGGAGTCCTCATTCGGACAGGGGGTGTGGTTTGTTGCCATAGTTACTTGCAGATGGTCTCTAGGGCATCAAGGGTTCGTTTGATGTCTCTGATCTGAGCAGCTAGAGCATGTATAGGTTGCATGGAGCGATCTAGCTCCTCACACCGGGCCATGAGTGTGTACATTCCCTGGAAACACACATACAAGCACATACAGCTCAAAATAGAAAAAATTAAAATGAAAACTCGCCTGACTACATAAATGTAAGTCACTCTCACCTTTATACTCATGTCCACTGACTCTCCCAAACTGTCCACAGAATCTCTGTATGTCTGGATATAGCCCACACTTAAAGCAGTCATCTGGAGAGACACAACCTTTTAATTTATATTCAAAGCAATAGGTGCACTTCTCGGTCCGTATAAATGAATATACGGAATGAGGGCTGCATACATAAAAAGTGAAGCCAAAAAGTATTTAGACACTGAAAACCTGTAAAGTTTGAAAACCCTTAAAAATTTTCTGTATTTTTGCACAAATTTGACCCACATTGTGATCGGATCATCTCTATAACTACATAAATGAACTTAATATACATCTCCTACCGTTCCAGATGTAGGCAGATAGATTTTATATATTTTATTTGTTTTTTTTTTAAGAATTTAATTCTTATCACACAGACACATAAAATGGATCAAGTGACATAAGACATTTAGAACTAGAAAGGTAATAAAAGTTTTAATTCATAGAATGCTGTCAAACCTAAAAAAAATGTTCATGTTTCAACAACATAATTTAGTATCAATACTGTTGGATACTAAGACATGTCCTTGATCACCAATCAGAATATTCAAATGATGTCTGAACGGCCAATGTGACACTGAAGGCAAGTAATGATGCTGAAAATTCATCTTTACCATCACAGAAATAAATGACTCAGAACGGCTTTTTCTGTGTAATTTTTCTTGGATTCTTGAAACAGTATGCATATTGCCAGTGCATCATCTAACCTCAAGTGGGGGAAAAAAGGTGAAGTGTGAAGTTGAGGAGAATTGACTTTATATAATCAATTAAAATCACCTTGAGTCCATGTGGCTAAAAACTAGTTCAAAAATGGGTAAGAGTTAGTTCTGAAAAAAGGAACAGCACAATTTGTTTGCAGAACAAATGTTTGTTTGCACCTGGTTTGGTATTTTGAAATGCAGCTTAAGTGTCCAAATATTTTTTTGAGTGGCTGTATATGAATCAGGGTAATACTCACATTCTGTATAGTTCCATTGAGGCTTCGCAGCATCAGTTCTACACTCTGAGCCACATCCTGTGTGTGTTTGTGCAGGTCTACCAGCACTGACGGGTCAATGGGCGGAATATCAGCCGGCCGACGCAAAGAGCCATGACCACGTACCACAGGCCCAGAACAGTCTGCTGAAGTAGTCACACACAAATCAAATATTACTGATACATGACATGACATAAATCAAAAAAATTTTTTGACACCCTCAGATACTCACAATCCGTGTCCAGACTCAGCCGCGAGCTCATTTTAATCTTCTGTTCAAGATTTTTGGTGATGAAGTGCGTGAGATCTCCATCATGACTGACGGTTCCCTCCAATTCGAGGGCACTGGATATGGTAGCTCTGCGTCCTTCCACCTGTCCACCTCTAGCCCCGCCTCCTCGTGCCCCGCCCCCACACGCCCCACTGATCTCATCCAGGCTCTTACTGTCCTGCATGCCACGCACGACTCGATCTGGTACTGACCGTACACGCACCTCCGCCATCACGTGAGCCGGGCACGGAGAATCGTCCAGGTCTGGCAGCAGAGTGGGTGTGGCCTGGTTGGGAGGAGGGGCCGGAACAAGGGGAGGGGCCTCATCAGGAGAAATGGAAGCATTTGGTTGGACTTCATCCAACGAATCTATATTGGCCCATTCATCAGGTTTAGAGCGAGTGGAAGGGTGTTCAGTTGAGAACAGACCAACTGGCTGTAATTTGTGCAGATCAGTTTATTTGTTAAAAAGTTCAAGATAAACAGCAACAGATATTTGAGTCACACAAACTGGACATAATGTTAAATTATTTCACTATTAATTAATAAATTAACTGAATTAAATGTATTAATTTATTGGAATTATTGTAAGACCATTCTTAAGAATGTATTTTAATTAGTGTCATCATTATGTTAATATTTGTTATATTATATATAATATCGTATTCAATTGAGTACAAAGCATGCATTTACTCACTTAAATGTAATTTGTGGAACTTATTATTATTCATACTTTGTGGACATTATTTAATTATTATTAAATGAATATAATAATTTTGTTCTTATTATTTAGTATTTATATATTCTATTAGTACTTAATTAAATGGAGTAACGAAAGCATAGATGATTTAACTCTTGTAAATGTCTTCTTATTTGTAGGACTTTGTTTAATTTATTATTTTATTATTATTATCAGTATTATTTATTACTATGTTTAGTAAAGTTTCAATATCATAACATTTTTGGATTTTATTTAATTATATATATTATTTAGTCAGTTAGTTGTTTGGGTTTTTTTCCCGAAAATTTCCAAAAAACATCATAGAAAGTTTCCATCTTTGCAACCCTACTAATAATATTAAGTAAACTAATTATTACATTATATATTAGTATTTACTTGAATGAGGACCAGCGCACATCCTTGATTTAACCCCTTACCTGTACAGAAATAAGTGTCTCCTTTTTTTGCTTGATCTCTCTCTTGTTGACATAGTTCACCTCTCCATCACTTGTCTTTCTCTCATCCTCCTCTCCTCTCCATTCTTCCAGTTCTTTTTTAGAGTGGTCGTGTATTAGTTCAGTCTCACAGGAGTGTGTGTTCTTGTGTGAGCGGTCTTCAGTTAGAATATGTGCACATTGGTTGTGCTGAACCAGTGAATCTGTAGGTGTGGACTCAGAGTGATCTGTGTGTGTGTCTCTACATGAGTCCATGTGGTGAAGTGGTGTGTGTTTGAGAGTCTCTGACAGGGCAGAAAACCCCTCGTGAGGCTCAAAATCAGCCCCATCCCTGAACTTTAACCCCTGGGTGGAGAATCCATGAGGTCCTGACCAATCTGAAGCCTTGGGAGAGTCAGAGGTGTCCACACCATTGCTTGCTTCTTGCGCATCCTGACCGGTCACAGAAGAGTGGCTCATCCCTCCACCCACTGCAGCAAAACAATTAATCACCATCATCATCATTGAAGATGTAAAGCTAAAGTTAAATGTGATGCAAGTCATAAATTCTTATTCAAATGTGTACAAATTGTAGTTTATAATTTATATTTCATGCACGAGTTTGCATGATATTATATGGTAAATTCATCATACAAAGAGTGTTTAATTTTAATAATTTTCATTTTGTTAAACATTGCATTTTATAAGTAGATCTATTTATTCCCCCAGAAGGAAGAATAAAATGACATGAAATGAACAAAACATAACATGGCATTGCAAATGATCTGTAACAGCATCATGAAATGTTTTCACTCAAACTACACCATGAGGACATTAATATTAGACAACATTGCATATCTACTCAATTTAAGACTTTATTATTATTTTAGTATCATTAAGATAATATTATAGTATTTATTAATATTTCAAATTAGCTTTTATTTTATATTTTCAATTTTCCGTTCCTTCTAAAGTTGGGTATTTTACTATTTCTATATAGTTTTTTTATTCATTTAATTTTTGCTTGTTTTAGGTTATTATACAAGCCTTAAACTCATTAATGAGAAATAGTGCATTGCCAGCGGAAATAAACAACTGTGATTTATATTATATTTTATTTTCAGTTAACAACACAATTAAAGCAACACAATGTTTTTTTATGGTTTTAGTTTTAGTATCGTTTACTAAATAGCCATGATTTTAAATAGTCATTCGTTTATTCTTTATTTATTCAAGTTGTGCGATTAAAAGCAAAACCTCGGTTATCATGAACGCTCTTGCAGGTTTGAAGTGATGAAGTGTCTCTCTAATGGCAGAGAAACTGAAATCACCAGCAACAATGATTTGCGGGTCTCAAAATTCAAGACGTACAAACTAAGACATTTTCACAAACATTCAACATCACAACCAGACAAATCAGACGCAGATCAGCCGAACAATAAATATGTTAATAAACGGATCAAGGAAGCGACAGTGGTCACCTGACGTTAGCTTTAAGATAAGCATTAGCTGTAATGCAGGCCTATGAATTCGCAGTTATTATGCGAGATATCAGCGAAAACCCGCAGCCTTATGACTATTACTGTTTGAGTTTGGGCTGATTTGTCATGTTTCAGATGCATGTAATGCAATGGTGGATTGGTGAAGTTAAATGTTTACCTGCAGCTCTTCGCTCAGGATGAAGGTTCCCAACTGAGTCCGCACTGAATATTTGTCGTACTGAAACACAACGTAGACGTTATAGTTCCACATAACATACAGGGATAAACCTCATGACATAAAAGACGTGTGTAAAATTACATGTAAACGCATTCTGTGATTTTATATACTGATACTTTAATGTAGTTTATCAGAGGACTGCGATATAGAATTAATAAATAATAAACCTGTGGTTAATTATTCATTTATTTGCACGAAGAGAGCTGTCTAGACAGCCTGTCCAGACAGACATGTAGTACACACATTTGACCACAAAGGGCGGTAGACGCCGCGGATTGATTCAGCTACTGGCGTTGCTCTCTCCCACGTCCTGTGCAGTAGGCTGTGTGTATTTTTACCCTGCTGCCATTTTATAGGCTAATCAATAGGAATTGTCAACCACATCAGTAAAACCTAGGTCAGCTCTGACCCTGTCACAAAACCCTTACCAAGACTAAAACCTCTAAGATCCTGTTATTATCCAAAAAACCTCCCCCCTGCAATAAAGCCCTCTGAAGTAGAGCCAGAGTAATGCTGTGAGTCACTGTCTTGACCCTTACTTACTCTCTCGACCTCTTTAGGGGACTGTAGTCAACATGAAACAACATTCACCAACAAGTCATTTTACATCAGTAATTTAATATATTTCTAAGTGAAACAATGTATTCAACATGAAAAGTGTACTGTAGGGTGGGACTTGATTATTATCATCATGATTTAATTGGATTGTAAAAAGTGGTTGTTCCATACTGGAATAGAGCAACTGTGAAGGACTACTTCCTTTTTCCACTTTTAAACCACCTTTGAGGAGGCTTTTTCACCAGTCTGAAGATCAAGTTCACCTTTGGTAGTATCTCTTGATGTACCTAAATGGTAAATATGTTGTTATTTGCAATCACTGCCGTGTGACCTTCATTACATTAGATTACATTAAATTACAGCATTAACTATTGGGGTAACACTTTATTTTAAGGTGGCCTTGTTACACGTTCATGTACTACATTAGAATACACTTAATTATGCGAAGTACTGCAACGTAACCCTAAGCTAACCTAAACACATGTAGTTAATTAATATTACTCAGCCCTTAAATGTATAATTACACTGTGACACCTTAAAATAAAGTGTAACCACTATTGGCTTTTTAGAAAGGCTCAAGCAGTGGCCTAAAACATGCCTAAATAGCCATTTGCTATAGGTTAACATTTACATTTTACATTTTACCCAGTGTGGCCTATAGGTGACATCAGCTGAAAAGGAAATTTGTTTTCAGAGGTGGAGGAAGTGATTATATTATGATTACTTCTTATTTTTATTTTTTTTTACATTTTGGTATAATGTGTGCTGAGTTATTGTGCTAAATAAGATCAGGAAAGTCTATTAAGACATTAAATTCAATACAGTTTTGATTTCTTGTCAGTATTCAACAACAGCAAGGCAGACATTTTCCTTAATAGAAAAGAATATATTTCTCTCACTTTCCTTGTGTTTCTCCTCCAGTCTCTCCCCTTCACTTTGTTACTTGCATCACTGATCTCATTTACTCACATATAGGCTCTCCAATATTTGGTATTCACTTCTGGGAGTGTTTTAAGGGGCAGCCGTATCCAAGGCAACCCACCTAGTCAATTTCCCAGTGTCCTGTCATTCATATAGGATGCAATATGATGTGCTCATGGAATTCAAATGCTTGTCACACAGCAAGAGGTACCAAGAGAAAATTCCAGCACATGTTTGTGCATGTGAGAGTGTTTCTGTTTATATTAGACAGACCAAACATAAAAAACTGTTTGACTATTATGATATATCAGTGATCATTTTCTGCTTAAAACAGGATTGTTTCTTGGCTCGGATTAAAGTTCAAGACATGTTAGATGTTGGGATGTTGTATAATACTAATGCAGTCATTTTTTTTGGTACTGTATAAAGCAGTATATGTGGATGTTATTAATATTACAAAATGGAATACATTAAGTAGTGCAATGTTGAATTCTGTTCTTTTTCTCTCAATTTCATGACAGTCTTCCAAAACACTTTATTCAAGGTTCAAAATCCATTAATGAAATCCAGATTTACAGTTTAAGGTAAGACATAGTCACACGATTCACAAGGTTTAAATTATTAAAGGCAGGATTTACCATATGTAAAACATGAACACAAAGCATCTATTCTCTTTTATGTATTTTATGACTGTTAACAACATTTGAGTTTTGTTTGAGTCTCCTGGCGAACCGAACTGCGCCAACATATGCACAGATATCTGGTTCTGTCTCTGTCATGTGGTGTGGGTCTGATCACATTTTAATTTGCTCCTCTTCTCTCTGTTTTTGTACAGTACTTTAAAGCCTTTAAATCATTTTTGCCATTATTTTATTTTTTATTTTTCCATCCTTCTGAATGGAGGCACTTCAGGGCGGGTGCCAAACTTCTTGGCAGTCGTGCATCTGTCCGTGTGCAGGAGAAAATAGCTGCCGTTTCAGTCCAGTAAAATAACACACCCTTTGTGCCTCCATCGTTCCCAAGAGAAACACAGTGTTCATCATCCTATGGGATCTGTTATATTTTGGGACTTTTGCTTTGGTTGATTCATTTAAATAAATCTCTCGAAAATAATGAGTGACATCAGAGACAGAATTACACCCTATTCAAATATTTAAAAAAAAAAGACCATGTACAATTTTTACACTTAAAATGCAAGACAATATACACACAAAGCACAAAAACACAAGGAAAATAAATACCATGAAAGATAAATAAGGAAATACATTTCAATACAGTCTTTTTAAACAAAGAACATTTTAAGATGCTCCCTAACTTTGGAAGATTTGTCTTTTGTTCATCAGAGGATAATTTGGGGACACTCCCTTGCCCTAAAAGATTTGTCAAATATGCTTAACACAGTCCTCAAATAATCAATTCGTTTTTAATATTAAAGTAAACACTTCTTCTTGACCACACCTATTTCAGATCATTCTTAATTTGCTTAGCAACGGTCCTTCACATGATTCAGATACTAGCTTTGTTCCAAAACCTGGTGAGCTGCCCTCATTGCCTCATAGGCAGCATTCTACTTGTCATGAACTCATAAAATTAGAAACACTCACAAGTTCGTGGCAAAAAACAAAGAGTCTGGACATGCCCAATTTCCAATTAGCCGTCCAAAGCACCATGATATTGTAAGAATAATAATTTTAATTACACTACTGTTCAAAAGTTTGGGGTCAGCAAGATTTTTTTCATGTTTCGAAAAAAAGTCTCATGCTCACCATCAATTTGATCAAAAATACAGTAAGACCTAATCTGTTTTCCCCAAAAAGAAACCCTCTTTTACTAAATTTTTTAAATGTATTTTAATCCTAGGATGGCAAGCTGGAATTTCACACCAGTACCCCACAGCTTCAGTTTCCATGTCTTCAGAATTCATCTAAATGCTGATTGGGCTCAAGAAACATTCTTATTACTATCCAATGTTGAAAACAGTTGTGCTGAATAATACTTTTGTGGGAACAGTGATACCATTTTTTTTGATGAACAGAGTTTAAAAGAACAGCATTCGTTTGAAATATAAATCTTTCATAACAATATCTTTCCTGTCGCTTTAGATCAATTTAATGCAATTTTATGCACAATAAATGTATTAAAAAAAGATATTGCTGAGCCCAAACTTTTGAACAATCTATATTGATATACTTCTTTGAATGAATTGAAAGAAATATAAGTTGATAAAAAAAATTCCCATCTTGCATGTATTTTTGAGCTTGTTGCTTGACAATGCTGCCGCATACAGGCAGCTCATTAGGATTTGAAACAAAGCAAATGTCTGTTAACATGATGTCATGCATACTTGAATGTATTGTGAATATACTGTATATTGCATGTTTTGTTGTATTCTTTTGTTTTGAGCAGCTTTGTAAACACCTGCGATTTGTTCTATGCGCTCCTTGGCAGCCTCTGTGCTGAACCCTGCATTCGGCTTCGGTTCTTCCGCCCCCTTCCTTTCTCCTTCTCTCCCCCTCCTCTGTGCCTGTGCCGGTCTGCTCTCTTTCTGTCCTGTTTGTTATGCTTGTGATTCCCTGATTCCTTGTTGTTGTGATGCTGACTGAGTTCTTTGCAGTGTCGCTCCAGTTTGCCGTGGTTGATCAATGCCATCACATCCTGGTACCATGGCTGGGCGGAGACAAATGTGGGGCTCCACACAATTAAACGAATAGTAACGGCTGTCCAGCGGAATCCATGTTCTTCTAGCTGACAGTGATAAACGCCGCCGAGATTGAGCTCAGCCCGGGGAATGAGGATGCCCCTGTCAATGACAACCAGCTGCTCCCCAGATGTGACCTGAAAGACAGAAGGTTCAAATTTAGAGACATCTCAATATTTGATAATGTTTTGAGTGTGCAGGCATGAGTGTGCATGTACCTTATGTTGCTCCAGGCTGTTCTCGCCTATGTCTTTAAACCAGGTGACTGTGGCATGGTGAGATTTGGGTAGGCACTCCAGGTAGGTGCTGTTACCCATGGCAACAACTAATGTCTTCACCTCTGCGTCCACCTGAAGACCAGCTGAATAACAATGAATAGAATAAGAAAAATGTAATGAATAAATAATTTAAATGAAAGAATTTCACTCAGAATTTTAAGTAATACTTTATAGTAATATGAACAGCTGATACAAATATAATAACAAATATTTCATTACTACACTCCTACTAACTATCATTACTATATTTATCATGACTACAGTTCCAATTAATTGCTGCTGGCCTAGGTGCACATGAACATTGCATTTCTCAACGATAAAATAAATTTTATTATTATTATTATTATTATTATTACAGTTTTATTTAATTGTTGCATTTCTTCACATATTAATTATTATTATTAGTATTATTATTAGTTGCATTTTTTTATTGTTGGTCTATGTCACATAACATTTCACACATAATATAATATTTTATTTATTTTATTTATTTTATTTATATGTTTGGCATTTCTCACATAGTTCTATTATTTATTGCATTTTTTTGATTGTTGGTCTCTGTCACACATAACCTTTCACACATAATGTAATATTTTATTATTTTTGTTTAATGATAATATATTACTAACATAGTTTATTTATTAGTTATTATTATTTCTAATTATTATTATTATTCACATTTTTTATTTAATTCATTGTGCACATAAACATGGCATTTCACACCATGGGCACGGCGCTTTTAAGATTTAATTACTTTAATTGTAAGTGTTTTTCTAAAGGCACAAATGGTAAAAGTTTATTCAACCTTTAATAAGTTTCCACCCAGATTTAATGAGCAATGAATGAAATCGTAAAAACACATAAATAAACACAAAAATGACAGTGCTGTTCCAAAGCAGGATGTTTAGCAATTGTAAATGTCTGGTTGTCTGTGTGTCTTACCTCCCTGTCTGACACACTGTTTCAGCAGGTTGCCGTCATCATTAACATGACGAATGTTTCTTCTGCAAATAGGGAGGAATGTTTCAAATCAGATTTATTTCAGATATACCAAATACCAACGCGTTTCGGTTTCAGTGTACTGGAAACTGCTGATGAAATGGATTCTATCAAACAAGCTGCCCATACAAGTGTGAGATGTGTGTCACCTGCGTGCAGTTGGCATATAAGGGCTGCAAGAGTGGCCATCCCAGGTGCAGTATGGGTCTCTAGCAAGACAGCATTCAGCGCAGGCTTGGCCGTACAAATCGCAGTGGAACAAACCCAATTGAACCACACCCTCTGCTGATCCAGCAAACAGCCACTGCTGGAAGTAAAACACACACACACATACACAGATACAATGATATGGGCTGTGATGCTGTTTATCGCTTTTTTTCAGCAAGCAGGAAAACTGGGCCAGAAAAGCAAATATCTAAACCACATTCTCATATACAGCTCCAGAATTACAGAGCTCTTTCCATCCCAGTTCTTCAGGTTTCAGTGAGTGTTTCATGGAAAAAATGTGTAAAAAAAATAGAAGTTTCATTTTAAATATCTTCCACCCTCTCGCGTTTCCATGGCAACAAGATGGGAAGGTTTATAAAAGTGTGTCGGTGTATCTTACATGTATATTCATGTATGTTTGTATGTACTGTATGTGTGCTTCCACTGATAAACATGGTACCTTTTTCTTGGACAGCGTCATGGCAGTGATTGGTGACTTGTTCTGTTGAGTGACAGAAGATGAGCAGTTAATGTTTCAATTTCAAAAGGTCATCCCAATGAATCTGGAATGTTAAGCTGCAGAAGTTTTACCTTAAAAACCTGCAGCTGTTCCAGAGTGATCTCCTGATTCTGTCCGTTGGCTTTAGGGAGGTGAATCACTTTCAGAACCAGGCCAGAATCTGAATACACACATACAATACACACAGTATTTAAACGAACTAAATGGACGTCACATCATTTCCATCAAAAATTCAGCATACCTACAGTTTACTTCAGTATTCACCACAAACACACACCTGTGCCAATGAACAGCACGTCATATTGTCCATCCACCGCCTGCACTCTGTCCACAAGGAGGCGGGTCAGTTTATAAGGCACGCCCACTCTGATGAGCAAAGGATGACCCCCAAGTGGATTTACCACTTCCTGCATTAAAGGATGTTTGCGGCTAAAGAAGATGACATCATCAGGATATTCCCTTGTTGATTTGAACCCTCCATATGTGCTGCTGGGACACTGAAGTTTGACAGGAAGTTCAGTATTATGGTCCAAAAATAATAATTTACTGTACATGATTTTAGAACAACATTTTTATACTGTACATTATAATGCTGTAATGCCTAATTGTATTTGAACACTCACTGTGCCGGGTCTGGGATAGGGAACTTTGCCTGTATACTCCGTCCACTTGTACTGTTGACCCTCCCTATGAAGGAAATTTCCTTTAAAAGCTCTAATAATGTCTTGCATTCTGTAAACGCACACAGCGGATCCATTCAAGACATTGCTGTTGAGAGAGGAAACAAACACACATAAAAATAGAAACATGAATTATTAATTGATTGAGATATAAGCAGACAGCATCAACTAGCAATCAATCACAATGTATCACATCAACAGAATTAATCTTATTCAGTTCCCCTACATGTTTTTGGCCAGACTTAATTCCAAATGAAACCAAGTTCTGGTGGCACAAATGAAAGTGGCACTTCAGTTCAAGTGTGAAGCAAGTCGGCAACATGGCACGGACTCTTCAGCAAGGGTTAAAATGTCATCTGATCTGACCCGAATTGAATTTGGGTCTGCCTTGAAAGCTACAGTTTTTACAAGTCTCTGAGAGATTAAACACACTCAGTGGAACAGCTTAGCAGAGAGCAATAACACTGTCATTCTTTCCATACAGTTTTTTCTAAATCCATTCTTCATTGTGCACTCCACCCAATGCAACCTTCCCCAAACCTTAGGCAGACGCAACACACATTTTCACAAACAAAGAGGAAGGCATATGCTATTTGAGATGGCTGATGTAAAATTGGTTCAACTTCTAATGTGTTTTAAACATCATGGGTGCATTATTAATGTCATCTTAGACCAGCTGGAAAGTATGACTCAGTAATACTGCAATTTTATCCACACCCTTAACCACATAGGCACACACAGGGTTGTCATGATGTGCACATTGCTCTTTTCAATACAATTAAAGTGAAGAGTGACCAGGGGCCATCAAGCTTCAAAACAACAAAACAGCATCAAAAAACACTACCATTACAGTAGTAAACTTGACTTCTGAAGCCTACAATAGCTCTGTGTGCAGAAATGTAAGTTGTTGTGTGAAATGTGAGTTGTTGTGTTATTTACTGAAAATCATATATATATTTACAATTTGCATATTCAAATTTAGTGACTCATGATTCGTTAGAAGTAACATGTGACCCAATTAAATCAGCATCATGACAACAAAAAGCTTTGAAGATTCATATTTGAATATAGACTACCATTTAAAAGTCACCAAGCCTGCATTTATTTAATAAAAAATAAAATAAAACAGCCATATTGTAAATTTTTTTACAATTTACAAATAAATTTAAAAATAAACACACACACACACACCCACACACCAACAAAAACACAATTTAATTCCTAATATCCAAGTGAATTTTTCTCTTACGATACTTCAGGAATCATTCTAATATGCTGATTAGCTGTCATTTTTTATCCTTGCTGAATAACATTAATACAAATAATTTCTTTCAAAAAGCTGTTTTGAAAATTTTTGTTTTGATTTCTAAATGTATTATTCATCTCTATCAACATATAACAGCTTGAATTTCTTGTCTTTTTCTCATATCTTTTATAAATAGCTTTAGAAGATCTGGAATATAGCACATAAGATATATAGACAAATTTGATGGTGATTTTTGTCACTTTTGGAGCTTGACAATCCCTAGCCAGTAGCCACCATTTAGTTTTTTGTTTGTTTGTTTTGTTTTTTATTAAAAGAGCACACAACACATTTCCCAAAACATACCTTCTTGTGTTTTTTGCAAAGAAAGTCATATGAGTTTGGAATGACTTGAAGCTGAGTAAATTATGACAGAAATTTCCTTTTTAATGTCTGCTCTTATTTCAGCTATGACTTAAGTCTCCAAATGTGATTTATTACAGTCAAATGTTTAAAAATCGATACCAGGTCAGTGTGTAAGACTCACCTGGTAGTGGTGAAGAGCCCATAGATGAGGGGGTTCTTTTTTTCCTTTCCACGCTGAATAAAAATATCCTCTACAGAAAAACAGAAAACAGGTTTAGAATATTAAACATGCCTTGTATGCACTTTAGTCAATGCTAATGAAAAAGATTGTGTATGTATGGTCTCTGGTTTCATCTCAAGGCTGTATCATGAAAATAATATTTTCCTGGTCACACTCTCTTTCTCATTCAAAAAAACGTGTGTAACACAGCATTTTTGTGGTTTCACTACTGTTTAAACACACACACACACACACACACACACACACCTATATCTACACAAAGAACTTGTGCCGTCGGAGGTAGGCTAGTTCATTTCTGCATTCCAGCCATGTGAGATATAATCAAACGCCTTATCAACTCAAACACACACGTTAAGATGGTGGTCCTCAACTGGTCTCAACAATAAGTGACGGCCCAAAACAATACATTTTTTAAACTATAAACTAAATACTAAACTTAATTAACTAAATTACCATTAACGTCATAGGTTTAGATCATAATTTATATATTTAGCAAGGACACATTAAATTGATCTAAAGTGACAGTAAAGAATTTTAAATTTTTACAAAAAAAATTCTGTTTCATATAAACACGGTTCTTTTTAACTTTCTATTTATAAAAGAATACTGAAAAAGTGTCAGTTTCGAAAAAAAAAAATTAAACAGCACAAGTAAGGAATGTTACTTGGGCACCAAAACAGCATATTAGAATGATTTCTGAAAGATTTTGTACTGTATTTTCGATCAAATAAATGCAGCTTTGGTGAGCATAGGAGACTTTCTTTAAAAACATTAAAATATCTTAGCGACCCCAATCAAAAACACAGTGGAGTTTGATCAAACTCACAGCCCTTAGCGACAATAAAAGATATGGGGCACAACCCGCCAGTTGGAAACCACAGTGTTAAACATTCTTGCTACCGCAGACACGCCTTTGAAACATGAGATAGATTTACTGACTCTGACAAACTATTAAAAACTGAGAACATAAACTAGATCAGAACTATAAAATGGTTGAAACCTTTATTACACACAGCTCTGGACTACAACCGCACATATAAACACAGACGCTCTGTTTTCCCCTCAAAAAAACAAGAAAAAGCCCCCCTAAATTTTTTACCCAAACCAACGAATCCCTTTATAAGCATCCACTCTCCCTCTGTTCCCTCGCAATCCCATTACTCTCCCTCATTTCTGTCCCACTCCTCCTCCCTCCATTTTCAGATTTTTTCTCAACCCCCCCCCGCCCCAGTCCCTGCTCTTCTTCTCCTTCACTTTTGCAGGGATGCTATAGTTGTGTCAATTCCATCCAACAAAAGCTTTTGTTCTCTTTGAGGACAGATAGTTTTGTCTGCCCTGCACTTGTTGACACTTCTCTATCCTGCCCCTATCCGTCCTTATCCCTCCTAACCTCCGACTCTCCTGCTCTCCTCCCTTATCCTCATCCCGAGTTAGCCAGTAGACTATGTGGAAACAGGATGGGGGTGCCACCATTTTAGATGTGAAAATACACACACACAGATACTGGTGGCCTTCAAAACATTCAGCAGACCACCAAGACAAATGGCATATGCACTGGCACACTCATTTTAAGATACATTTATCATCATGAGGTTCAAATGTAAAACATTCAGGGTGAACTCAAGAAAATTAGTTCAATTTGTGACAAAACTTCTAGACAGGCAATAAAATGCATATAACCATAAGAAATTATTTCCTAAAGTACTCAATATGTGTTAAACATGAAACTTTTTAGAGTCATAGAGATGTATGTAAATATCAGACCAGACACAACACAAATTCAGCTCAGCTTCAAAATCAGAGCCACAGAAACTGGCAGCATCACCTCCACACACACAGACATTATCTAAACTTATTTACACCAGACCATGACGCATTCTGGAGTACTTTCAATCTTGCATACTAAAACACACGCCAGTCAATTTTTTCTTTAAAGATGTAAGCTTCATCTGTTCCATATTTCACAAGAACAGAATTCACATCATTCTAATTCTACTCTTCCAGCAACCTGGCAGTTCTCAACTCGTATCATCAGTTTATGCATGTTTCTTTATACAATCTATAAACTCACTATTCCTGACTAACATTCACTGACTGCAGTGTGGTCTGGCCCATCATAACTATGGCAACATGAGGGTCCCTGATGCAGGCAGAGATTATGGGAGATGTAGTGGTTTAGGGGTCATGGAGCACAATGTAAACAAGACAGAGAAGATAATTCTTATAGATTACCACCATAGGGCAAACGTACAGCTAAGATGAGATGCATATTAGCATTAGAGCATGTTTACATTATAGAATCATCAGAACATTTCTACGGCACAAGTAAACATGAAAGTGTTAAGAAATCAAAACAAAGCTATTTTGCATGTTCTAAATACTTTGGTAGGCCAAGAAATAAACACATTTCACAATTCTCTAACACTTGAACATAACTGGACATGCACTGAGTTAAACAAGTTATGTAAACTCAGCTGTTTAAAGATTGCCATGCCGCTGGACAATGAATAGTTCTGTTCAGAGCCGCTTGCAGATTTGATAAAGTTGCAGTAAGATATGGAAGCCATTCTTGATTTCAGATTATTGCTGGCTGTGTTTTATATCGTATTTGGGTGGAATCGTTTAGGGGGCATGCTATCTTCAGTGCAGTTGTCACTGATAACTGAGATGAACATTTCAATATGTATGCTCTGTAATGTGTATATCTTACAGATGTAATATATGAGTATGAGACTACAACTACAGTAAAACTTCGGTCAGAATGAGGATTTAAGAATTGTTTATTCTATGCGAGGTCTTTGTTTACACAGACTGATTGATAAGAAAATGGTTTCTGTCTGAGTCAGTGTGTGGTGTGTGTGTGTGTGTGTGTGTGTGTGTCTACTGGTAAACTTTTTCCATAACTCAGGGAAGTTTGAGCATAGGACACACACACACACACACACACACACACACACACACACACACACACACACACACACACACAGAGAATCAACAGTATAGTATATTCGAAAATTGTACAGGTTTCTCAAAGCCTTATTTAATTTGAGAGATTTGCTTAAACCTTGATTGGGTAATCAAGTGGGATTGAAATGTTTTTTTGTTTGTGGCATTTATATGAAGGTGTGTTTATTACTCACGGAGTTTGTCAAGTGATCTGTTGCCGTCGTTTCCTGTACCGAGCAAACATAACGTCTTCTGAAAGGTGCTCCAGTTAGAACCAACTACGCTGACCACCAATACATTCTACAAAAAGACAGAAAGAGCGATAACGCACCTGCGTATACCATAAATCAGTTTTCTCTAACAAAACTTACCATGGTACCATGTATAACTATGATTATATAGTATATATTATATATACATATACATACATATACATAATACATACTGATTAAATACAACACGACACACAACACACACATACACACACACCATGGATTTTTGCACATGTACTCTGTTAATACCATATTTTTCAACATGTACTGTACCATACTAATATCACATTTTGTTTTTTTTGTTTGTTTGTCTGTTTTTTTTTATTTTTTTATATATACCATGCTAATAGCATGATTTTTAGACATGTTCTTTGATGTAGATGTAAATGCCCTGGTACATGGATATGGTAATCATTATTTTCTATGACATACATGAAAGTACCAAGGCATTACAATCTGATACCGTCAAGTCAAGTCACCTTTATTTATAAAGAGCTTTTAACAATACAGGTTGTGTCAAAGCATCTTTATAGTGGTTAAAACAAGCAAATATGTTTTCAGTAAAACCAACAATTTCAATTTCTGTCCTATTCATCATTGATTCAGTGATGTAATCGTCCAGCTCAGTTCAGTTTTCTTTCAATATTATCTGTGCAATCAAGTCGACAATATTGCCAAATATTAAGTGTCCCCAGCTAAGCAAGCCAAAAGGCGACAGTGACAAGGAATACTTTTTTGTAAGTTTATTAATAATAATTTTGCAATATCAAAAGGACAGAAATCCAACCAGTCAGAAATTTCTATAAAAATTTGTTTGGATCTCCAAAATAGTATCTATTTTTATTTCTATTTAGATTTGTACATACTTTTTTATTGTAATACAAATTAAGTATATTTTATTAAAATAATATTTATTTTATTTCTGTTTAGATCTCTATCTAACAAGTAAACAATAATTCTATTATTATTTTATATGAAAATGACAGAAATCCACCAGAGGAACAGTCAGAGACATATCACCCAGCACATCCTATCAGACTCAAAGAGGTGGGCATACAGGCACAGGAGCCACACAAGTCCAGTTAAGCACGTAGAAACACACTATTAGATACCTTGCAGACGCGGGCGACTCTAGAATAGAGGACCTTCCCAGCAGCCCCCTCTGCCTCCTGGGTGCGCTCAGTGAAGAACACATAGACCTTATCATCCTCCTCATTATCACTCTCTGACATCTCTGCAACATGTACAAATTCAGCGCCTGGAGAGAGCGCGAGAGACAAAAATACGGTTAACTAACACATACATCTGTTATTGTGTAAAAAATATGGTTGCATTTTCTTGTGTTTAACTGATAGAGCACAGTGCATCCTTAATTGCTGTCAACAACCTGGTGTGTGTATTTTTGTAAGTGTGAGTGTAAGTGTTAGAGCTAGCTCAGGAATATGTGTGGTTGTACATGCACATGTACCACCTTGCAGCCATGTGGATTCGTATTGTTCAGTGCGAATCACATGTCGCTCCCCCAGACTCCGAATAAAAGCGGTATCATGACTTAGAAAGTCAGATGAGATGCCAGCGTACAGCTCTCCGTCTGAACAAATATGCACAAAGATTTAGATCAGAATTAGAGTTACACTGGCATGTTCTCACACAAAAAGATAAATTACACACAAACTATAAACATGCTGTCTTACCTATGATGGCAGTAGCTGTTCTCTGGTGAGGGTCATAAGGACATTTTCCCTTCCCTGATTCAGTGTCTTCATACTGCAGCATTTGTTCCTCAGCCTGAAATTCCCATTACATTATTTACAGTTCAAATCATTAATTTTTGCCTATACACAATAATCCTTAAGGATGTATTGTTCTGTATAAAACTTTTTTTTTTTCATTAAAAATCTAATCTTTTTTTTAAAATTTAATAAAATAATTTTTTTTTCTGTTGGATATGTACATTTATGTAATAAAATTTTTTTTTTTTAAATATTTTATATGAATTTTAATAATTAACATTTTATTTAAATTATTAGAAATTATTTATCAGTACTAAATCCTCATAAACTTGTATAATCTGACATTTCCGATTCTATCACTGAGCACACAATTAACATGATGGACTGCCAGCAAAACTACAGTATCCCCTGCGTTCCATTACGAAGGCTCATCCTATGCCCTACTTCCAAGGGTAGCAAAGTTCGGGTCCTAGAGAGCCGCATCCTGGCCGAGTTCAGCCCACCCCTTAAAAAAAAAAAACCCCCCCCATAAACTCCCTGCCTGTACCTAGTCTCCTGAAGAATTGGATTATCTGGTCAGGGTTTTATTAGGTGGGGTTTGAAGCTGAACTATGCAGTGGCCTGGCGGCTCTCTAAACCGACTTGCCAACCCCTGCCCTAATCCCTACAAGGTTTTTACCCTCCGGTGAAGCTTCTAAGGGTGTGAAGGGGTCTGGGACCAAACACTGTTCCTGGGAAGTGCCCTCTGCCTCATCGATGTCCCACACGGGGCGCCGTCACATGCAAAGAATCTGCGCAAAGGATCATGGGAGCCATCAGTTGTACCCTTCGAAATCCTTAATTCCGAAGGGCCCTTTGAAGTGGCCAGTTTTGAGCACTTTGGTTGGACGGCCTTTCAATAATGGCGGCCATGATTTGTTTTTCCTCCGAATGCCCTTTCATCGTTGCTTCAGTGATATATCCCGTTTGGAACGCACCGTATAAGTACACAAACACAACAGGAAGAGTTTATGTGAGAGAGGTGCATGCTGGGAAATGTAGTCCTTTACCCTGAAGAAGAGGTTGGTGGGGATGAAGGCACAGCGAGGGTTGAATGCTCCAGTCCCACAGGCGTAAAGATGTGTTTGGTTATACAGCTCTAACACACGCAAGAAGTTTGCACAGTCCATCTGTGACATGAAAAGGAAACTATCACAATGAGGATTGAATTGATTTTGTTTGTGATTAAACACTTCAAGAAAAGCTGTCTAAACAAGCTGTGTTTCATAAAATTGTGTTTTACCTGCAGGTTTTTTCCAGCCATGATACAGTTCTGGATCTGATCTGGACTTGCAGGCCAGTATATCTGAAATACAGCACACACACAGATGTGAATCTCTTCTGGTGCACAAGTGTGCATAAAAGCTCCTCTTAGTCATATTAAATGTTGATGCATATGCTGATTTCATCATATAGCATGTGAGGAATTACAGTTGGATGCCACCCTGGCATTACTCAGATGAAATCATTATGATACATACCAAGTTATGTATACAAGCAGGGATGGCTCACACACACACACACACACACACACACTTACTCACACAAACAGCCACAGATACACTCACAGGGCCTAATTCATGCAACAAATGTTTGTTTGAAAACCAATCATACATAAATTGTGTTTTTCAATTTCAATGAGAATGGAACATGTTTTTTAGCCTGGGACAGATTTCATAAGATAAGAATCTGCTAGTAAAAGCTTTCTTGTTTGATACTACAACGTGTTTGGGTGAACTAAACTATCGCTTTAAAATTTTTGTTATTTACTACCTTCAAGTTGCTTTCTTCTGTACAATGATAGTGAATGGTGACCAGGGACTGACTAGCTCCAAAAATACCATAAAAGTACTATGACATCAGTTCATTTGATTTATATGATATATTCCAAGTCTTTTAAAGCCATATGATAGTTTTATGTGGAAAACAAGTTGTTTATGATGGTTTTATGGTGATTTTTGACATTTTCTGAGCTTGACAGCCCATGGTCACCATTCACTTTCATTGTATGGAGAAGAGCAGCATGAACATTTTGTTAAACTTCTCCTTTTGTGTTACACATAAAAAAGACAGTATATAATGACAGAATTGTACATTTTGTGTGAACTGTCCCTTATTTAAGAATATGTAAAATATATATGTGCGCATGCATGTTTGGGCGTGTACATACCTTGCAGGGGGTTTGTGTAATATCATCCAGGCTGGTGGACAGCAGATGGTCTTTCATACCGATGTAAAGACGACGACCATCTTCATCTGGCAACAGAGAGTTCAGATCCCCAGCGGGCACAGACAGAGATATGAGCCTGCCGCTCCGCATCAGCTCTAAGAAAGAGAGGGAGAGATAGATAGAATGTGAACAGATTATTTCATAGATTTTTGTTATGAGTAAAGACCCTCGCGGCTGAGTTCTGCATATATGCGGCATTGCCACTTTCCATCACAAATCCTTTATTTCTGACAGGCCAATAAAGAAAATGCTATTCAGCTTTATTGTTTTTATGGGAAAGGGAAAAAAATTGTGAAAGAGGGTTTCTTTCTTCCATTCAACAGAGGGTGAATTTCTGAAGAATATGAGACTGTTAAGCTCTAAAATTACAAAAATTACCATATCATAAAATGGTCTACAACTTGTGATCTATGTCCCAAGTCTTCTGAAGTCATATGATAGCTTTGTTTGTGGAACAGACTGAATTTTAAATTGTTATTCAGCGGAAATAACTGAAAACTCAATGGTACAATGATCCAGTTCCATTAGTTAAAAGCCCACTGGGGAGGGAGGGATATCGCAGAATTAACATCTCGTTTGCCTTACCCAACGAGAATCATATTACTTGGAATATAGTGCATCATTCAGATGTAGTATTTCACAAAGCTCCAGAAGCAACTTGTATTGTTCAAACCATCTCCTTTGTACTCCATGGAATACAGAAAGCCAAGCCACTGGTTTGGAATAACATGAGGGTGAGTAAATGATGATAGAATGTTTATTTTTGTGGATGAACTATTTCTTTAAATACATTTAAAGCTGTCCACCAGAGTAACATTGTATTCTGTACTTTTCCTTAACACAATGAACTCATATAAACTCATATGTGAACCAGACACTCTTTGGGCAGAATAACCTGTTCAAAAATATGAACAGTTGAGACAGACAGAGATAAAATAACGCGTGAGATGAATGGAATAGACAAAAAGATTGAAAACATGCCATGAGAATCATAGGAAATGAATAAAATACAGTGAGAGTGCAGCCTATAATATTATAATACACCAAAAATCCAATGCACACATATCACGTTAGTTGTTCTGTAGATTTGCATGTTTATCACTCCTTTAAAATATTCTCTCATTCACCCACACACACTAAAAAATTTCAGCTGTCACGATGGACATGCACACAATCTGTCACAGCCTGAAACCTCACACATGCATTCCTGGCCCTTACTTAGTGGCACCATTGCCCCCTTGCTGTGGCAACAAGGGTGTGTGTGTGTGTGTGTGTGTGCTAAAATTACAGGATTACAGGCTGGTATTCCACCTGCCTCGAGTGTGTTTAACAGGAAGTGAGGGAGTTTTTATGACTAGGTGGTCTAGAATCTGGTAGCCCCAGACTGTAATCAGTCTGACTCATGACCTTTTTAGCCATAAACTAAATTAGACAAACAGTGAGACATTCTGATGGTCTTACACAATTAGTACAACTACAACTGTCATTTTTCTCTCTTATACACACCACACACACACACACACACACATATATGATTATGAACACAAAGTGAGTCACAGACCCTTCTATCCATCATTCTATGACCAGGGTATATTTAGCCACATACAGGCCTAGTGCTGTATATTTAACCACCACACACAAGCTGTGAGTGTATATCTGAACATTAGATTACCACAGTCATGAGAGAGACTGATGTGGGATTACACGATTAGTGCAAATATGTGGTGTGTGAAACAGCTAAGAAACATTATACATATACATCTACATGAGGGCATGCGCGCCCTATAGCAACAACACAAAATATATATAATATATACAGTTTTTATGATTAATTACTATTTCAGTGTCTGCGTGATAGTGTACAGCGCTTCCTGTCCTGTAGGTGTCATAAATAAAATTTTACCTGATCTGTGAATGTGAGCTACCAAAAAAAAACTTTTAATTAATTTTCTTTTAATGAATAATTACGAGGATCTCATTTGAATCAGTCTGAAACACTGTCTTGTGGAGTTATGTTAACTAAAACTATTCCAAATCATTTGTCGTTAATTTAAATAAAGCTGAAATAAAAATTAAATAGAAATATTAGATACAAACTAAAATAAAGAAAATTAGATTAGTTCCTTTGCTAACAAAGAATAAGTTGTAAAAGTCGTACAAATTACTAAAAACAAAACTGAAATAAATATAAATGGACATTATAACTGAATATACTGAATATGAATCAATGGAACTGTCAATAACTTCGAACTGCATCAAATCGAGAGCATGTGAATCGTAAGTTGATTGTGAAATTTGACTCAAAAATCTGTTCACAAGCACACACCTCTTATACAATAAATGTGGATGGAAGTATGTTAGGGTGTGTTGGCCACAACTTTTCCCATAGTGCTACTGGCAGACAAGAACAAACAGTACACACTTCCTGTGCAAATTGAGTTATCGGCTATTACTGCTCAATCCACCAGTTGGCATGTTCATATGTGTGTGGTAGAAATGTTAACAGGTGTGACTATAAGTCTGTGAACACAAGGCCCAGAGCTCATGCATAAACACACAGACAGCTAAAATAAACTGGGCAAACACACACTGCTGTGTTCTGGAATTTCTCAACTCTCTGTCAGTCAGACCTACTAACCATGACCTATGACCTGGGCTGAATATGAGTATACATCATAATTATAGCACTCAAATGCACACAGATACACACACTTGCCAGAGCTTATGCTTAATTGATTGATGCTGTTAGTTATAATCACACCCAAAGGCCAATCAACTGCAAAGTGACCAATCTTAACAGACCAGCTGGAAAATAAATTTTATAGAACTGCTGGACATATTACTGGATATATGATTTCACTTTTATCCAGTGGCACAAAATCTCAGTAAGTGTGTGTGCGCTACTTAAGAGCTGTCATTTATCATCTCATTAGGGAAATCAAGCCAAAATGAGCTGGATAATAATCAACCACCAGCCGTTCCCTTACACAAACACACACTTATGCTCTACCCTTTGGGAGTCTGTGTGAATGAAAGGCTAATTGGGTAATTAAGAGATCCACATAAACACAACACACACATTCATACGGATTCATTAAGATATGTATTACCCCTAAAACTTTCTAAAAAAATGTCACACATAAACATACACAGACTCTCTCTCTCTCTCTCTATCTTCTCTCACATTCACTCTCAGTCGTCGCTGATATACAGAATGTATCTGTGCAGGGTTTTCTAGGTCATGGAGAAACACACAACCAGTTTCAGTCTACACAATGTCACACATGATATACCCCTGTCAAACCACGGCTGATTACAGATGGCATTAGGGTAATTGGGTTTAAAAGAGAGAAAGAGTTTGTGTGTGTGGAGCAAAGAAAGACTGAATATTTAAGAGATTGTGGGTCCACAAGGATTGTACAACCTGAAATCTTCTACATAGTGGGAAGAAAATAGCTTAATCAACATACTAAATAATGTCTGTATTAAAATGTTAAATGCAGAAAGGTTTGAAAAAAAAAACACACCAAGAGCTCAATAGAAAAGCAATAGAAGTCAATGGAAAGTCAGTTGTCAGTGCTGCACTATAAACTATGCAGACCAACAGAACATTAATTAAATTAATTATGGTAACACGGTACTGCATAGTGCATCTTTTGAATGACCTTCTTAATTATTTAAAATTATATAGTATTACTTTATAATAATAGGAATTATTATTATTTTATAATGACAATTCTTAATATTATTTAAATTGTATTAACTGTATTAATAATAATAATAATGATAAAAAGAATACAACCTGAAATAATTTACATTGTGGGAGGAAAATGTCATAATAAACATTCTAAAGTCATGTCTGATTTAAAACATTAAATGCAGAAAGGTTTGTTTAAGGGTCAGAAAATTGAAAATGCCAATACCTCAACAGAAAAGTCAACAGAAAGTCAGTTGCCTCACCTGAGTGTTGGAAGTGCAGTCGTGGTTGTGATGGTCTCCATGCATCCGTTAGAAGCGCTGCCAGTGAAATTAAGCAGAAGAGAGCAAGCATCCTCTTCATGGCTGTCTGACACACACACTCATGCGACTCTAGCACGGAGTAAACACACACACACACTCTCTCTCTGTGTGCTCTGTTCAGAAATATCACACACACAAATGGTTTCTACCTGATGTCAGCATCACACACCTCAGCGTAAGTGTGTGTGTGTGTGTGTGAGAGTGTGTGTGTTTGCAGTGCAGTGTAATATAATCCTGCTCAGGTCAGTGTTGCAGCAAAATCCTTTCTTGGTCTGGCTTCTGTGTTTAAAATATTGCCAGCTGAATTTCTCTTCTTCTGCTCATTCTCTGTTTTGTTCACTCTGTTATTGTCTTGCCCTTTTCATCTCTCTGCATCTTTTACCTCTTTATGAACTCTCTCGTCTTCTCTCTCTCTCTCTCCTTCATTATTGTCTCTTTATCATTACCTCCTTTCTTCACCTACTCCCCTGCTGGGAGGAGGAACTGTCCCAATTGTGCCCACGCCTCTCTCGCTTCTCAATCTCTCTCTCTTTCATCCATCTCTCTCTCCCCCTTCTTTTGTCTATCTTTTTTTTTTAAGAATAAGACAGCTGCTGAATGTGACTCTCTCTTAGGATTTATTTGCTGATTTGGCTGTTGAAATCTCATGTTGGTTTTCTCTCTTTTCATCTCTCACCCTCACCGTCTTGTTTATGTGCAACACACTCAACACACTCCAATTAAATCTACCAGTATCCAATTAAAGGGTAGCTGAATCAGGTCACATAAACAATTAACACAAGATCAAAAGATAAAAAATTACGAGAATTGAAAACCCTTATTGCCCCAGCAAGACTTCACGGGCACCCTCACACTCGCTCTCTCTCGCTCTCTCTCTCTCCCTCTCGCTCTCTCTCACACACACACACTCTCACTCACACTCACACACACACACCAACACACCCACACACCCACCCACAAACCTGGGAGATCCTCGTTTCTTTAATGTATGAAAATATCACGGAGATCGAGACAACTGTGTGGATTTAACGCCCTCTAGCGAATAAACGAGGATTCTTTTTTTAATACACCACCCCTCATTACAAGAAGTAAAATTGAGACAATTATTGAATAAGTCGCCACAGTGTCACTTTAACCCTGTACAAATTACACAGAGGGTGCTTGTATTATCCTGAAGGGGTTTATTTTGTGATAGTGACTGATCAACTTTGTTCCGCTTATTTCCTGGCCCCTTTCTTAAAGCTGCAGTCCATAACTTTTTTAAAAATGATCCAAAATCACATTTTGAGCAAGTACATAACCAGCCAGTGTTCAAAACTATCACCTTACTTTAGCCCGATTCACAACGGTTAGCTTATAATAATGTTTTCTAATTTGAGTGGTACGGGTAGGTTTTCGCGGGAAATTCGAGCATGCTGCTTCGTCATTACGTCACGTCTGTAAACATAAAGAAGTTGTCCCGGGCCGGCTAGTAGGCTATGGCATGTGAGGATCCTGCAGGTGGCAGACGGTTTATAGCCTTTTCTCACAGCAGCTAGAATAATAACATTTATCATTTTGATGGTGGATTGTAATCCAGAAAGTATTATATGTTTATGAAACATATGTGAATGCAATTAAATTATATTCCAATTTTAAATGTGCTTCTGATTACAGATAGCCTAGAATTACACAAGATTTGTATTTTAAAGACAACCAGTTCGAAGGGAGCATAGTTTGCTTTTTGGGTTAAAAGAATTTCTTGGTATGAAATTCGAATGGTATGACAATTAGAGATTAGACTGTACAGAAATTGAAATCCACTCGCTTATACACACTATATTCACGTAATGCTGATGTTGTTAACATTAACCATTTGAATATAGTATAACAATAATAATCATTTGCAAGGTTTGATGTAATATGAGCTAATTGGTTGCGCGATTTATTGTAATGCTTTTTTCCTCAGTTGGTCAGAACAAACGCGGCAGACTTACTTAGCCTACTTGTTCAGATGACAATATACGGTGAAAAATCTTATTTGGGACGTAGGCTAGAATCTGTGATTGCGAAGTACAGTAAATATCCACACCGGTGCGGAGACTGACTGCCACACATACGCTTCAGAACATTCGATTCATCAGCGCTGGAGGCGAGCCGGACCACAACCCACACAAGGAAGATAATTCCGCAAACAGCTGCAATTGCAGGTTTTCAAACAGAGATGGCGACAATGAGGCAAAACTTATGGACTTTAAATAACTTACATAGACATGAAATACTGATTTGAGTTGAAATTGTTGTATTATCCTACTTGTATATTAAAGTGCACACAAACAGAGCAACAACTTTACAATATTAGCTGATTTAAATCATTTTATATAGGCCTATTCATCCGCATCCAGGCTTTTTATTTTATTTATTTTTTGCTAAAATACACAAGCTACCAATATAACCGGAAATTTTATATTCCCTCTTATCCGTGTCTCTTACCAGTTTCTTGTTATTCTGATGTTTTCTTGCTTTTCTACCTGAGCTTCTATCCATAGTGTCGAATGATTACCATTTATTTAGCATGGAAGTATTGCCAAGGTATTTTAAAAGAACTGTGTTATTATAGCGCATGTCCAAAAGAGTATGGAATAGTTTTGTGTTTTCTTGGTGTAGGAATTCAGGAAAAGGGTAAGCGTCACAATACGGCTGGATTGAGCAGTGTCTATAGTAATTTAGATGAGAATGCCACTAAATATACAGTACAAGCTAATATATTTAATTTAATATCAAAAGTTTCGAGCATTAACACAGTGTAATACTACAGTTCAATATCGATAATAGAATTGAAATTATAAGTACAATTATGATGACTGGCCACCAGGTGTCAATGTTGTATAAATCTAGTTTTTGAGATTTGAACTGTTGAACAGTTTTTTTAAATCCCCACAGTGTTATTTACAGTGTATGTATTGTAAACATCATACAGTCTAATCACACAAACAAACAAACAAACAATAAATAGCCTACATGCAGACTTACACAGTGGGTAACATAGTCGTGTCTCAGTGGAACACCGGTCCATGAACAAGTGAAGGTGCTCTTACTGTATTGGATGTGAGGATGTATTGCAGGCTACTGCATTGGATGTGAGAGGGTTATTCATGACGCTGAAGAGTTTGCACAGCATCTTCCTCTTGGTCACCACCTGAGTTCAGTTTAGTCCCCAGTACAGAGCCTGCCTTCCTCAGCGTTCTCTCTATCCCTTTGTCATCTTTCCCTTTAATGCTGTTTCCCCAAGACACAAATAGCACTTGCTACCACAGACCGATAGAACACATTTATTATGGTGCCGTGGAACTGCATAGTGCATATGTTGAATGACCTAAACCTTCTTATTATTAAAATTATTTATTTTATTACTGTTTTTGTATTGTGTTTTTATAATGATACTTGTTAATATTTAGATTATATTAATTGTATAATATAATAATATATCGTTTAATAATATATTATTTTATTTGATCTTATTTTATTTTCAAATTTACGACCCTGAGAACGCGCTGGGCGTTGCGCGCTCCCGTACTGCCAGCCCGGTTTCCATCAGCTGTCCGTTTATTTCTCTCGCTCCTCGCTTCTCCTCTCCCCTCTCTCTCGCTCTCTCTCTCTCTCTCCTCTTTCTGTGCTTCCCGCCCACACACGTGCTCCCCTCTGCGTTCTGATTGGATGAGCAGGAAAGCGATGAGCTCATATTGGTTAAAAATAGCTTCACGCGCTGGGGCTAAAAATAGGCGCATATATAAACCCCGGCGTTTGAGCGAAACTTGCAGCACTTACGCAGCAGTAGCGGTGTAGGTTGGAGCTCTTCGAGAGATAGAGAGAAAGACAGGGAGATTGCGAAAGGGCGGCGGTCCCTTTTCTCTCAGTCCCATGTCACGGCGCAGTCTTTCACAAGACAGACAGAAAATGCAAGATGTTCAGTTTTTCAGCCAACCCGGGTCTGGGTGTTGCCCGCTGGGGCCTGGGGGTGGGGGCTGCATGAGCATTTCCTTCCTTCCTCAACAAGTCGTTTTTTCTCCATCTTCAGTTAAATAAAAGCAGGCTTTTATATCCGAGAATTATCCACTACACTGTCATTAATCATATTGGTAAAGATGGTTTGGAGAATTTCATCATGCTGTTCTGAATCTCGGATTATCCAGTGGGTGGCAACTCAAAATAATTCCAGCTCCTCTTCACTAAATGTTGAATTAGAAAGCTCTCAGTGTTAGCTGGAGTGCAGAGGCTTAGTCATCAGCGTAAAAACAGAACATACTGTTCATGACAAAACGAAAGCAGGATTTCCACTTCTGTTCAAACTTTTTCATTCAAGTCATGTGAAGCAACTGTCTTGTCACCTATTAAGCCTTCATGACCCCCTAAGGCTCATTTTCCAGATAGATTCTATGAACAGATTATATGTCACCAATCTACATTTTGTTGGTGTGTAAATGGTTCCTGATTTTACACCAGGAACTGACTTGAGTTCTGTATTGTGTACATGTGTATAATAATTGGTGATAATGAAACAGCATAAATATCTACTCCACTTTTGCTGAAAAAAAAGTCATACGATAGCTACTGTGTTAGGAATGGACCAAAATGTCATCATTCACTAATAATCTATTAATATGATGAAATCTATGGTACAGACTTATGAACTCCATGCACAATTGCTTCTGCAATTAGCCTTGATTATCACTGCAACGTCCAGTGCAGCACAATGTTTGGAAATTATGAGTAAACTAAACAGAAAAAATTACTTATCAAGGATGTGTCACAACACGACAGAGACAATATTGATGCAATCCACCTTTGCTCTAAAGGTATTTAAAGCTTCTAGATCTCATAACTAAAATGTTGTTTTCATATAATGTACTAAAATATCACATTTACTATAGTTGAACATTAGAAATAGAACAAATAGTTCTCTACTACCCGTTTGCTAGGTATAATACTGTGCCAAATTTTAGCAGAAATGCATAGGCAGGAAGTGTGCATGGAGTCCATTGATGTCTCTGATTAACACGTTAACACACGCTTTTATTTCATTAAAAAAAGAGAAGTGTGAACATTCTTTAAAATGTCTACACTTTATGAATAGCAGGTTTGCAAAAAGTAAATAACAAGTGTATGGTTTTGGTGGAGGGGAAACAAAATGTTTTTTTTTTCTGTTAGTATCATTTACATTCTGCTATTTTCTGAAGGTTTACACATGAATCTGATCATTCTCTCACATACACACACACAAGCACAGGGTTGCTCTTTATAGAACATCTTTTATTACACAAGATTACCAAGTCTAGTTTACAAATAGTTTCCAGTCCTGAATGCGTGTACATATAAATACACACGTTCATATGTACAGGTATGTATACATATCAACCCCCTTACCCACCCCATGCCCCTTTTTTGCTTTAAAAGAGCTATTTTGTACTTTTGTTCTAAAATCCCAATCTTGCCCTGATCTAAAAGAAAACCATAAAATTATTTATACATACAGAAACAATCATGTTCAGCCCTGTTTCATGTTGCAGAAAAAAGCCCAGCATATGAGGGATGGGCTGAAGTATTGATTGGCAGCTCACAGGATCACACCTGTCCAATCAGCCAACAGGGTCACATGACAGCATTTGGCAGATGGGCAAGCTTGAATGATACCACAAATTCAGGTAAAGCATCAAAAGAAGTCCCATTTGTCCAAGTTCTCTTAAATACTGATAAACATCTCCATGACTAAAAATATAAGACCAAAAGGGGGAAAAGGGACAAAACAAAGCTTTTTTTCTGGGATCTCTGTCCCAAAAGCATTTGGCGAATGTGAGGGGGGTGTATGACTATGTAAATAGGAGTGTGCCCCTCACACACACTCTTTCTGAGGCCCAATACAGGCAGAGTCCAATGGCGAGTATTCACAGCAGACTGCATTTGTTGCTCTTCTTTCCCCTGCGTGCCTGCAACGCCGCTCTAGTGGCCATTTCAAACACCTCCCGAACGCCATCTTTTGTTTTGGCTGAGCACTCCATATAACCAAATGCTCCAATCCGATTGGCCATGTCTCTCCCTTCCTCTGCCTTAACAGGCTCCTATTGGACAGTTAATACAAAATATGCTTTCAGTACAAAATACCTTGATTTTGTCTATGCCAATGGTAAAAATGATCAAAACTGTACATGTTTCTTTATTGAAACAAGGAAAACTAACAACTAATTAACTTAAAAACATCCAGTAGAAGAGTAACAGTAAACATGTATTTCCTGTGCAAATACTCTGTATATGTTTACCTGCTTCATCTTGGTCAGCTCCCTGCGTGTGTGTTCATCATTCCGCAGGTCCTTTTTGTTGCCGACAAGGATGATGGGAACGTTTGGGCAAAAGTGTTTCACCTCGGGTGTCCACTTCTCTGGAATATTCTCTACACAGAGGTCAAAGATCAAAGGTCAATTCTGGAGTTTTAACACCGACTGGAAGTCAGCTTCATTAGAAAATGGGAAAGAAGGTATAATTTGAGCATTTACATATAAGAAAGGTATATAAACAATAGACCAAAGAGAGTATATTTACCTAAACTGTCAGGACTATCAATAGAAAAGCACATAAGAATGACATCAGTGTCTGGGTACGAAAGCGGACGGAGCCTATCGTAGTCCTCCTGTCCTGCGGTATCCCAAAGAGCAAGTTCCACCTATTGGACAAAGAGACACACTGAGCTCAAACATCCCAAACCACTTAAAAAGGACAGATGGAGGTGCCATCAGTATGTTAAGCTAAATAAGGAAAGTGAATCAGGTCAATATTTTCACATTAAAGCCACTTCCAAGAGCTCCAACTGACAGGCAAATACTTATTTAGCCTATTAAACTAGGTTTTGGGGTATACTTGAACACATGGTCCTCCAATAGCCAATAATTTGACCTTAAATGAGCCAAACTTTATTGAGAATCTGCATTTAACAACCCATTGTTTTTTTTAACCAGCATAAAATGATCTCAGTGAGTGAAACAATTACAAACAGCAGGAACAATGAGATTTATACACATTGCATTTCTCAAGTGTGTTTTGCTCACCTGTTTGCTGTCAACCTCAATGTCGGCGACATAGTTCTCAAACACCGTGGGGACATAGACTTCGGGAAACTGGTCTTTACTGAACACGATAAGCAAACAGGTTTTACCGCACGCTCCATCTCCTACAATCACCAGCTTCTTGCGAATTGCTGCCATACCTACAAAAGACACACAAACACGGTTAAATACGGCAGCATTACGCTGGCAGTCATCTTTGCAGCAGCAACTGTAATTCATTTTTCAATGTCACTTCCTGCAGAATAAAAACTATAACATGAACGATGCCATTCGTGGTAGTCCTCTACCACTATAAAGTCCTGTAAATACACACCAACCCATCCCTCAGGCCCAGTAATCAAAGCCACACAGGGTTCAGAGACTTCAGAGTCCTCAGTTGGCTCATCACAGCCAACGGTGACATCCGACAAGCCTTTACCAGAGTCATTACAACATGACTACTGCAGAACCAACCCATCCGATCGCATCAGAATGACGTGACACTTCATTTTCTGATCCAGAACAGCCGTTTAGATCTGGAAGGGTCTGTTAACTGGGCCAGATGTCTTTGAAGTGCAAGCTGCACCCCAGTGGCCAAGATAAAGCTGGCAGCTACAGAACAGAGCCCACATTATTGATGAACAGGCCCGTGGTGATGAGAGAAGCTCAGATGGACAGTAGATTAAACACTGACACACAGACAGAGCAGCAAAGCTGAAGATCAAAGTCTAAAAACCAGCAGAAGAGACAAAGCCTCAGCACTAAATATCAACTGTTGGTTCTGTCTTCCATTTGACCCACTATATTAAAATGTACATTGTTGTAGTATATTTTCACCCCAACTTCATCATGTCTACCCAAAAGGTGACACAATGTGTGCATTATTATGAGATGCTGTGCAGGCTGCGGGCCTGGGTAACAGGCAAGAATACTCTACACCTGAAGATGAATCTGATGTTTATCAGCACCTCCTAAACTATTATTCTCATATCCTCATGGAAGTCAACAAGTCAAACTTCATTGGGTTGCCTGTGGGCACATGATTTTTGGGACCTCCCGGTAACTGCATGGCAACAGTAAGGTTAGTTAATTATTCAAAGTGTTACAGATTAGTCTGGATGGCACCTGTTGGCTCAATGAAACTTAATTCATGAAACAAGAACTTTCAGTATAAAAAGTCTGTAAAATCACTTGACACGAATATTCATATTGCTTTATGAAAGATTTACCCTGAAATGTCTTCTGCTCATGCTGTCATGGAAATTGTAAATAAGGCCCAATGGGAATTTCAAACCACTACATGGGATTATAGACCCATATTAATAGGAACATTAATCACTATGACTTCTAACAGTCACTGGGAAAATTTCATGCATCAAAACAAACGACTGTTACTATATCATAGCTAACTGAAAAAAATGATGCTTGGGTCATTGTGTCTGACTGCCTGTACTGTTGTTTCCAATAAAAATAAAATGTTTGTATGACATATTTTACATAAACATCTCACCTGAACACAGCTAAACACAGTTTAAGACTGAACTAAAGCAAATAATGGTAAATGATCAGAATAAAAAGATAAAGTTCTTTGAGCTATCCACTAAAACAACGCCAAAGATTAAATTTATACATTTCAAATGTTTAATAATCAGATAAATCACAGGTGTTAATAAAACATACACCAATTTACATTAATCACAGTTTATGAATCCTATGCTTCTTTTAGATTTTTAATTGTATTCATTTAAATAAATATTGAAAATCACTTAAGAACAATTAAAGTTATAGGTAGATAAAATCAATAATCCTCCAGTTACGTCTAAATCTGAGATTATGCGCGTGTCTGGGTCGAGCTTTAGCTCTCCGCTTTAAACCAACAAAGACAAACCACATATATAACTGTTACCGGTAATATCGAATATATTCACCACCAAACACTTGGGTGTAAACTTTACCGCTTTCCCCACACATTTCAAAGGTCTCTTCTATGTGTAAATACCTAGAAATATCTTTGAACGGTTTTAAAAATCTGGACGCCGAGGGTGAGCAGCTACTCCCGGCTGGCGGTTGCTTGCGGAAGCGGCGAATGGTCAGTCGCTGAGCCCTTACCTTTCCACTATATCAAAAAAGTAGTTTTAAAACAACCATTCAGCGGCGAATTGAGCTTATAAAGTTTATAATAGCTGTATAAACACAGAGACGTGAAGAAAAAGTAATCTTACTTGCAGTTTAGATGGCTAGCCGTTTTGATTTATACCAACGGTGGAGCTTAGTCGTCTCTTCTGTCCGATACAATAAACCGTTGACGAGCACGCGCGGAGCGCGGGCATTCAGAAGGGGGAAGGGATTGCGTGCACGAGCTCGAGCCACGCCTGCGCGAGCACGTTGAAGACAGTTTATTTGGCGGTGGATGAATGAGTCGTTAAGAGAGACGGACCACCCTAACCACCTCAAGGCAGTTTTGTGTTATATATGAAGTTAAAAAAAACTAAACCTGTGTGTGTCGTTCATGGAACGAAAGGGGACTATTATCTAACCAACGTCCTTTTCCAGCCTCAAACAACCCCAAACAGTATAAGCATAATGTTGGATACAGTTTCTTTGGAAAAGGAAACTCTAAAAATCAAAATAAATCACATGAAATGTAATTAGCATCAAATGTTATGTTTAAACTGAACATAGGACTTCCCTCAAGCTAGATGAGCTGGAATGAGGAAAAACGATGATGGTGCGTTTGTTGCGCCATCTATCGGCAAATGTGCTGCATTACAACACCTTCAGTCCACAGACAAACCCACCCGTTAAAGGAATATTTAACCCAAAAATGAAAATGTCATTTACTCACCATCATGTTGTTCCAAACCTGTACGACTTTCTGTGGAACACAAAAAGAGATGCTAAACAGAACGACAGCCTCAGTCACCATCCACTTTTGTGGCATATTTGTTGCCTCAACATCTCACTGCTGCAGTAAGTCAAATGGCTGAGTGGTTCAGGGTGAATAAATTACAGAATTGTGGCTAGTTATATATATGCGCGCGCACACACACACACACACACACACCTTTATGTTTGGGGTCAGATTTTTTTTTAGTGTCATTGAGTGTTTCTGTTCTTTTTAATTTTGTATTCATCAAAGAATCCTGTAAAAATGTACCAGTTTCCACAAAATATCAATCAGCACAACTGTTTTCAACACTAATAATAAGAAATGTTTCTTGAGCCACCAAATCAGCATATTGATTGACTGAATGATTTCCGAACATGTGACACTGAAGCAATGACTGCTGAAAATTCAGCTTTCACATCACAGAAATGAATTACGTTATAAAACATTCAAAATAGAAAAGTTATTTTACCCAATATTACTGTATTTTTCATCAATTAAATGCAGCCTGGCTGAGCATGAGACTTCTTTCTAAAACAAAAATCTTACACGCCAATGAATGATATATACACAGAGACATAAACACTAACAAATAATGTGAATAACAATGCACTCATCGACTTTTTTGAATCAATAAGGTCCTCTGGGACAGGTGTGCTCTTCATTCAGTTTTTATTACAGATGGAGAGAGATAAAAAAAACTGGGTTGAAATAATCAGAGAATAAGACTGTGAGAGAAGCATCAAGACAGACACCTAGAAACCACGAGAAAACAGATAAACAATTAAAAACTGCAAAGAAAAAGAGGTTATAAAATATTAGTGAACATTTCAGGAACCCTAATCAAAAATCTCCAGAGAAGAATATGCATTAAATGAAACTCGTCACATTGTGTAGACAATCTGTGTTTTATAAAAACAGGTCCATTATGCAAGCTCATAATATAGAGTGCAGCACTCTTATCAAAGCCAACACATCAAGACAGATCATTAAAGTACAGATGAGAAAAAGGGTACAACGGGACAGAATCAGATTCTGTATTGCTATTATCATTTAAAACTATTCTGAACGAAAAATCTTTGAAATTACTGTATTTAATCCATTCATATAAAATGAATGTATGTAATCTCTCCTCGCTATGCCACCACCTATGAAATCAAAATGACTGAAAAGGAAACCAAAGAGCCGCATCATCAATGAGAGCAGAACCTTAAATTAGAGATCACGCTTTCTTTGAAAAGTTCAATTTTGCATAAACATTCTTCATCTTTAGCAATCCCGCCCTTGATGTTCCAGACATTCTTTTGATGCTGTTAACATCAGTAAAAACAAAAAAATCACATCTACTCAAATATAAGGAATCTTGCCTTTTTTCCTGATACAAGACCAAAAATAAATAAAAAAGAGGCAACCCATAAACATTTGTAGAGTCTTCCATACATTTAAAAAACTGAATCCCATCAACCATTAGAGCATTTATTCAGAAATGGTACTTCCCAAAAAACCTTACACAAGAGGCCAGTGAGAGAGAAGATATTGTTTTTACAAAGCAAAAGTACTGGAACACTGCAGATGTTGTGTGTCAGACTAGTCCAGGGGTTTTATAGAGCTGAAAAACTGAGCATGTGTGTCTTTGTCATTTCGTTTGGGTAATGTGTTCATTTGGTGGCAACTCCTCGTTTGTGTATGTAAAACATCCCAAGATAATGTGTGTGTGTGTGTGAGATGTCTCCAGTAGCATTTGTGACTGTAAGGGTAAAGTGAACTCTGCAGGACAAAAAGGAGAATTGTGTGTTATGAATGGGTCGGAGCATCTTCAAAACTTATGATGCTGGACTCCTGTTGTCCCGTAGGATTTTGTGTGGTGCTGGGTGCTGGTGGCAAAGTCTCTCGGCTTGAAAGGAGAGGAGTGTCCGTTCGCACCTCCTCATCTTCATCATCCTCCTCATCTTCCATGCTGGGCCAAGCTGACTGGTCTTCCACATGCTTCAGACGCTCATTCAGAGCTTTCAACGCCAGTTGCCTGTATGCACAATATGTCGGTACCATATTGGTCATTGGTCAATATTAAAGACTTGTTTTAAATGTACTAAACAATTTATTGAATAAAGTTGAAAATAAAATATAAATATTAGATTAATAACAAATTTAGAAAAATTGTTGAAGTACTAAAACAACTAAAAATTAAATAAAAACAAATGAAAGCTAAATAGATAAACTAAAAAATAATAAAAATGACAACAGCATGTGGCAAAATTTCTAAAACAAAGTAAAATAATTGCAGTTTAAATTTTAGTAATTTTGTTACATACTTTTATCTTTATATTTTAAGTTTTCATTTCACTTTAAATTTTTTGGAAACTGAAAACATAAAAATAAAAGCTAATTCAAAATTTAATACACTATCATGCATATCCATAATATTAACGTAACACTGAGCTAAACTTAGTAGAATTTAAAAAATAACCATATTTTTCATATTGTACATTAAAAAGTTGTGATTCCTAAATTCATTTGTAGCATTTAAAACAATTAATTTTAGTTTTTAATTAGAATAAATAAGGTGTCCGAGATTACCAAAAACAAATGCACAATTCTGAAACAAAAATAACAAATTACAACGCAAAATGCAAGTCTAACACTAATACAATTCAGAAACGACAACAACAATTGTAGAAAACATGAATGAAAGTCCAGAAAACACGACAAAATCCGAAACAATTAACAAGTCAGAAAACACAACGACAGTTCAGACAAACCGGAAGAGGTAGGTATAGTTTGAGACAGTGTTATTGGTTTGGGGTTACTCACCGCTGATTGGACGAGGCATCTGTCAATCAACGTATACAGGGAGAACCAGCTGAAGAACAGCAGAGTCCTGGTAGATAGTTCGGATATGGTATTAAAGTAGCTCATTTTAAATGTATTGTATGATTTGCCCTTATTATGGAATAAAAAATACGGGGTGTATTTTTACATTTAGTTAAAAGTGGCTGTACAACATCACTCTAGTGGCGCAGAAGGATAAGCGCTTGACGTTGCCATTTTGACGAACTTTTTTTTTTCCTCCCTTTTTCAAATCTCGTATCACATCGTAAAGGCATTTATTTTCAATAAAAATTAAGGAAATAATCAAAAAGTTGAAAATAAAGTATCGGGTAGGGTTAGGGTAGGTGTAGGGAGGGCTTTATTGTACCAATAAGGTGGCATCCATTTAATAATTAAAATTAAAATTATAATTTACACTCAATACATTATTGCATACTGTTTTATAATGTACTACAATTACTGTAAGTGCAGAGAATTGCCACTATTTGCAACAAGTAGTATACTTTATAGTAGAAATCCTGCTATTTTAACATAGTGTAATTAGGTATTTGCACTTAGTGTAAATAGCATATTGCTAAAAATACTGCTATTTTCACTAAGTGTAAATAGAATTCATTGCTAATATGAGATTTGAAAAGGGAGGGAAAAAAAGTTTGGCAAAAGGCGGTATCAAACCCGGGTCGATCGCATCAAAAAGCCAACAACACACACTTATCTATCTGCGCCACTGGAGCTGATGATTTACAGCCACTTTTAACTAAATGTAAACAGACACCCTGTATTTTTTATTCCATAGTAAGGGCAATTCATACAACATATTTAAACTGAGCTACTTTAATAGCATCTCCGAACTTTTTACCACGACTCTGCTGTTCTTCGGCTGGTTCTTCCTGTATAACTTACGTTGATTGCCAGATGTCTCGTCCAGTCAGCGGTGAGTAACCCCAAACCAATGGCGCTGTCTCAAACTATACCTACCTCTTCCGGTTTGTCTGATTAGTCGTTGTGTTTTCTGACTTGTTAATTTATTTTCGGATTTGTCGTTGTGTTTTCTGACTTGTTATTTTGTTTTCTAATTTGTCATTGTGTTTTCTGACTTGTTATAATGTTTTCTGAATTGTTGTTGATTAGACTTTCGTAGTTAATTTGTTTTTATTTAGACTTGCTTGCGTTTGTAATTTGTTATTTTGTTTTCAGAATTGTGATTTGTTTAGCACTTCTCGGCCACCATAATAAATAGTACATAATATGAATATCAACCATACCATGAAAATAAATATCAGCTTATCAGAATTGCTCAGAATTAAATCAACGTACCTCCGTCTTTCTGCGTCTTGTGGGTCTGTGCCTGGTAGGCTGATGGTGATGGAGGACGGAGCCCCGACATCGTATCGCTTCACCATCTTACGGCAAACTTTCATCTTCACAAGGGCAGCGTGCACAAGCCCAGCTGCAAAGCCAACTGCCGGCTGGAGCGCCTCTGGGAAGAACGAGGCGAAGGCAAAGTGGTCCGACATGTCTCCACGCCCCCTAGGGTGCCTCTGGTAGAAGCGCAGGTAAACCCACCCGGACAGAGCACTGTACCCGCATGCTGCTAGCGGAGCTGAAGTGTCCAGTAGCCCTGCTAGCCGCAGTACGGCTATTGCTAGCAAGGCTAGTGCCGGGGCGGCTTTCAAGCGTACTTGAGGAACTCGAAGCACTGTGGTATCTCCTGCAGTCTGCTTCAGAGCAACAAGAACACCCCCCAGAAAAGCGGGTGCGCCATACACCCGTACGGCAAACAGGTAGTCCAGGTCAAAGGTCGCAGAATAGGTGAGAAGATAAGACAGTGCAGATAGGAGACCGGCTGCTACATTTACCACGGCGAAGAAGATCAGCAGCTCCAGCGCTCCCCATAATGGCTCCAAAAGCCGTCCGGCAACCATCACAGTAGCAATGTTCACCACCATGCCGAGAATATGCTGCTCCACCACCGCATGGGTCAGGAGCGTCCAAATCCAGAAGTTTGGTGGGAAAAGGAAGCCAGGTGTGACGCCAAGCAGGTAAGGGGTGTTAGCAGCCCAGGAGATCAGGTACAGCAGGATCACTGTGGCACATATGGACTTAACCACTACGCTCGTGCTCGCGAGTGCACTCAGAAAGTGCTGCCGTGCCACTGGCAGGTAACGGTTCATTCTGATGGATTCGAGTCCTCAGTTGTAAACGCTCCAGAAATGGCAAGCCTAAGAAATCAGCAGCTTGTGTCAAATATGAGGGACACAACTAGGAGATGACACCCTGACATCAACATGCAAGCAGTGTGACCTCATCAACAGAGGTTGCAACATAAGCAACTTTGGGATGGTGTCTTAGATGAAGATTGTGGAGAGAAAATTACAGTATTACTTCACACTGGTCTTACAGGTGATTGTGACACTTGTGGTGAGATAAGCAGATCTTAACCGCTCTCAAAAAACTAAAAGCTGTTGGTTTAAATAATATTGTTACCTAGCAAATAATCTGATCTTCCAGTATGCATACAAATGACTTTTAAATATAAAGCTTTAGTCAAGGTAACTTTCTTGCTGAATAATTAATTGACCTTACTGACAAAACATTATTTTGACTATCTACCTGCTCAGGTCTTTCTGTCTGCGAGTTGTTAATATATAATTCTTCACTTACGCGTTTCTATCAGAATCACCCGAGCTACTCTAACCTTACCTGTTTATCAGCACCGTCTGCTAACACTCCATAAACCTCACCTCCTCGATCTACATGAACACATTTTCATGTCAGTTAGACAGTTTCATGTCTTATATAAGTCTTTTGGTCTTAGTTCAGGCACTTGCCGTTTGTTATATGGGTAAAATACGCGAAGAAAGGCGAGCTATGAACAGCTTTCTCTCCGGTGGCATGTCCTCTCAGACCGGCCTGGAGTCGCAGTTCAGTCCGGGGATTTCCTCTCACAACAGGCCTCCAGGTAGCAGGTTTGAAGCCAGTAAGCGTGAATCCGAAACAAACGTCCCAGCTTGTCTTTTTAATATCCTAACGTCGCCATTTCTTCTGAATTAAGCTTGTGTTTTGTTGTTTGAGAATGTGGCGTTTCCAGCAAACACCCACAAAGCACAAACATCAGATTTGCAAACGTCACCGTCCAGCTTTGCGACTGGGCGTGTCGTTTACGGCATTGACTGCTGGGAAATGAATCCCCCCCCCCCAAAAAATATAATTTCTTCTTTTTCTGCTAGTCACAATCTACCACGCAGATTTCGCAACAGGTTCAAGTTGCGAAATCGAAGCTGCTTGGTTTGAAAGTGACTTCTGTGTGAGCGGTGCTTCAACGCTACACAACTGTGAACTTTTGCTAATGAGATCGCATTTTTTTACCATACATTTACTAGTAATTATTATTCATCACACAATATTACTATGTTTTCTTTAACTGATTAAAATAGCAATGTAATTGTTTAACAATGCTATAGCACAAAAGAAAAAAGAAAAGGCTACTAATATCGAATTACCAAATTCTAGTAATTCAATGAATATTACTAATTATTATTGGAGTAAATATTAGTCTCTAATAAGTATTTACAACTGAAATTGAAAACGATACTAATCAATATTGGATAACATAGCTAAAATTTTAAATGTAAAAATAGATATTAGTTAGTTTTAAGCAATAATTACCTGTCAAATGACATGACAAATTAAAAGCATTGTCCTATCTAGTCCACTAGGTGGCAGACAAAAGTCATCTCACACTGACTACAGGTGCATCTCAATAAATTAGAATGTCGTGGAAAAGTTAATTTATTTCAGTAATTCAACTCAATTTGTGAAACTTGTGTATTAAATAAATGAAATGCACACAGACTGAAGTAGGTCTTTGGTTCTTTTAATTGGGATGATTTTGGCTCACATTTAACAAAAACCCACCAATTCACTATCTCAACAAATTAGAATACTTCATAAGACCAATAAAAAAACATTTTTAGTGAATTGTTGGCCTTCTGGAAAGTATGTTAATTTACTTTGTATTAAACTATGCATAAATACATGATGCTGTTTTGTTTTAGTTTGTTTAACACTTATTAATTATAATTGTTTTATAAACATTATTTTAAACATTATGCACTTTTTTTCACAGATAGTCTTGTTACCTTATGCTTTGAAGAAACGTGCATTAGTAATATTTTGCTCGATGCGCCCTCTTGTGGCCTCAGGAGAGAATCCAAAAGCTTTTCTTCATAATATTTTGATAATATTTAAGTACAAAATTCGAATTTAGTTTTTCAGCCATTTTGACAGCCCTAGTGACTGTCTTTATGAATGGGCCACTGAATCATTGACTCACTCGATTCGTTCAAATGGCTGATTCATTCAGAAACTAAACACCACTGTGTTGCTCGGAGACACAACAGTCTGCTGTGGCTTTGATTGGAACTATTTTTGTCAGCGAAATTGAGCAAAAACAGTCAATATTTTGTCTTAAATCTGAAGTCACTTAATTTTAACTTCTTGTTTACTGAATTATTATTGTATAAAATCAGTGTCACATTGCTATCGTGTTGATATTGATATTCGTGGAAACATCCTGGTCGTGTAATGTGCTTACCTAAATCATATTTTATAAATATCTTTTTTTGCATCTATATAACTTTCTGTGAGTGTTCTTGCGCTCATTTGTTTTGATTTCTGCAAGTGCTCCTCCCTCACTTGGCCTGGCTCGGCCTCATCTGGCACACAAAACTACATTATCCGTCGCCGTTTACACGAGGCAAGTACAATCAGACCCATGCTCAGCGCAAAACGCATTTTTGACATACGGATAAGCGTAATGTGACGTCCAACCACGGACCGCTCAATTCGTGCAGACTGACCGTGCCGTTCACCGGTCCCGGGCCGTCATGGGGAAAATAGGCTAATTCGGTCCCAGGCCGTTCGAATCGGTGCACTCCTGAGTGATCCAATATCGTTCATTCCGTCAGTCATAAAAGGTTATCCGTTATACAAGGGTGACCTCAGTTGTGTAAACACCCATGTACCCAAGTTCTTGGCTGCTCCTTTCACCTGGTTCTCACCTGTACATCTGGGTCTGGCTACCCGCGTGATGCTGACAAGTGGTGTTGCACATGTTTTGTACTCACAGGAAAGCCGCGTGATATTAAGCCAGCAATGCTAACTGGTTTCTGCACCTTCTCACACAAAAAACATTCGACGTAACAAAGATTTAGCTCTTCCACAATCCATATGGTTTATTCAACGGTTTATTGGTTTACCTGAAATCCATCACCACTCCACGACCCCATCCCCCCCGCACTAGGCCAATCAACACCTGTCTTGAAGACCTCAACGTATTTTTACTGCAGGTTTGAAACGCAAAAGCCGGGTCGGACACCCAGCACACCCACGTCTGACCGTCTCACAACACAGCCTCAACCCCTTACCCCCCCTCCCCCCACTGTTGCGCAACCTGCACTGAAGAGGATGTATGCAGAGTCTTCAGGAAGCAGAAGATAAGGAAAGCCAAAGGTCCAGATGGTGTCTCTCCAGCCTGCCTCAAAGCCTGTGCTGTCCATCTGTCATCCATCTTCACACTGATCGTGCAACATATCCCTGTAACTTTGTGAAAACCCCTCCTGCGTTAAAAACGCGCCCCAGCATCCCGTTCATCCCAGAAACCAAAATCACACGACTTAATGACTACAGACCTTTTGTTTACATCTGTGTCTTCGGCAGTTGATAGACTGGTGTTCGCCTCTTTTAAGCATTACTGGACCCTTGCTGGATCCCTCTGCAGTTTGCTTCCCGGCCAAACAGGTCGGTGATATGAAGTCAATGGGACTGCACTACTCCGCCAACATCTGGCCAAACCAGGGACTTATGCAGAATCTTGTTTGAGCCTCAGCTACGCTTTCAACACCCATCAGCCCTGCACAAACCCTCTAATAAACTGACCCCTCTCCGTGTCCACCTCCGTCTGTCAGTGGATCACCGGCTTTCTGACAGACAGGCAGCAGCTATTGAGGCTGGGAAAACTCGCATCCAACACTTGTACCATCAGCACTGGAGCTCCTCAGAGAGGTGTTCTCTCCCCACTGCTCTTCTCCATCTACACCAACGACTGCACATCTAAAAAACCCCTCTGTCAAGCTCCTGAAATTCTCAGATGACGCTGCCATCATCGGTCTCATCCACAATGGAGACGAGTCTGCTTACAGACAGGAGGTTGAGCACCTGGGCAGTCTGGTGCAGTCACAACAACCTGGAGCTTAACATGCTCAAAACTGTGGAGATGACTGTGGATTTCAGGAGGAACCCCCCTGCTCTCCCCCACTCACCATCATGGACAGCTCTGTGGCTGCAGTGGAGTCATTCAAGTTTCTGGGAACCACCATCTCTCAGGACCTGAAGTGGGACATTCACATCGACTCCATTGTGAAAAAGGCCCAGCAGAGGTTGTACTTCCTTCGCCAGCTGAGAAAATTCAACCTGCCACAGGCACAGATGACACAATTTTACTCAGCTGTTATTGAGTCGGTTCTGTGCTCCTCTATAACTGTCTGGTGTGGGTCAGCCAGCAAATCAGATATAAGAAGACTGTTAGGAAAGCAGAAAGGATCATTGGTGTGCACCTGCCCAACCTTCAGGGCTTGTACAACTCCAGAGTGAAGAAACGGGCAGGTAACATCATCACAGACCCCTCTCACCCTGGACACAACCTGTTTGCACGTCTCCCCTCAGGCAGACACTACAGATCTCTGTGCACTAGAACATCTAGGCATAAAAACAGTTTCCCCCCCATGCCATCTCCAGTTTAAACAGCTAACACATGAATCATTACCTGTGTTCTGTAATTCATTTCTGTAATACATTCTACATCCTTAATTATTACCTCTTTCTCAAATATTATGTAAATACATATGCATATCACTTTATTTATACAGTTCTATATAGAGTAAATAATGCACAAATCTATACATAAATCTACTGTTCCAGATTCATACACATTATTATTATTTATTGTTAAGTCTTACTATTTATCTTACTGTTTTTTTTCTGTTCTCATGTCAGCTGGGTATCAGTTTGCATGTATGTACATATGTACCAGGAGCACCTTAAAAAACCACAACAATTCCTTGTGTGTTTGCGCACACCTGGCGAATAAAGCTAATTCTGATTCTTGATCTGAATCTGATTATGTCCCGTCATCCTCTGCAGCACATGGCCGATGGGCCTATACACAACGTGCACATAAGTTTTTCAGCCTGGTTCTCATATGAGAACCTGGAGATTTGGTTTGGTCCTCACACGTCACATGGTGTGACCCATCAAATATAACTATAAAAATAAATTAATATTGAACTTTAGTTATTTTTTTAATAATATAAACTAAATAAAAGTGTGATAATACTATTTTATTTTTTAAATAAAAAGGGAGTATTAAATACAAATACAATTATTTTATGTTAAACTTAAAAATAAAATGCTAATATTTTTATTATTATTATTGTTTTAATTTGAACCTTAATTATTATTTTTTATTTGAATTATTTTCATTTTTAAACTTAAAATCAGCAAGCTTTTATTTTGGCGGGTTGCCGACAAGTAAGTATATGCACTTTCGGTTTAGCGCTGCCGATTGTAGAGCTTCAGTGAATGAAATGTCACAGTTTTGCATTGTGCTTTGAAAACGTTAGAGGGTAGCCATAGTTCCCTCTCGAGCTTTCACGAGACATCACGGAGATATTTCTCCGTTATGGGAACTCCTTCCCTTACAACTTTTCCTGAAGTCCTATTGGCTCACGCCTGTCCAAATGACTGGCCAATTGTCGCGATGTATGCAAATTGCATGCAAATACTGAAGAGCTCGAGAGGCGGTATAAAATGCGGTGCACGCGACAATTACGTTAGAATCTTCTACTTCACCTGTTGAATACACTATGGCAACAATATGCAAGATCTGCACGGGACCAATAGAGCCGCCGTATCAGCACGACTACTGCGTTGCCTGCTTGGGCCTGGCCCACGCCGAGGCGGCGCTGGACGAGTCCAACTGCGGGCATTGCGCGGACCTTCCGGCCCGCGTGCTCCGGACCCGCCGCGATGTGGCCTATTCGGGATGAGGCCCACTGCCGCCAGCGTGCCGCTGGTGGGCCCTCCCGGTGACGGGAGCGTCGTCTTGTAGCTCCACCAACCCCAACGGTCACCCCGTTCCCCGGTCTCACTCCCCGAGGACTGCTTCCGCCCTCCTTCCAACGTCGCGGAGTTTGTATCCTTTAGCCAGGAGGAGGGGGATGACTCGATGTCCATCTCGGCCTCGGAGAGGGAGGATTGGGCGGGATCGGGGTCCGATCAGCCGGACAGCATGGGGCCCTCAGACCTCCAGGAGGAGCTTGTGAGGGTTCCGTCGAAGTCTGTCCAGGAGTTGGAGCTTACCTGGGGTCCTCCAGAGGAGCCTGTCAGGAGTAAGCTTGACTCCTGGTATTTCAGGTCCACCCGGAAAGCTGACTCGAGGACGTCGGTCCCCTTTTTCCCCGACGTACACGAGGAGCTGGTAAAAACATGGTCTGCGCCCCAATCAGCGCGCGTCCACTCTGCCACACAGGCCATTTTTTTCCCACGTGGATGGGGCGGAGGCCCACGGGTACGTGCGCTCTCCCCCAGTCGAGGAGACCGTCGCTGCGCACCTGTGTCCTGCAGTAGCCAAGACCCTAGGCTCAGACATCATCCTCCCCTCAAAGCCGTGCAGGACTACCGCCCACCTTGCCAATAAAGCGTATGCGTCTGATGGGCGAGGCGGCTTCAAGCGCTGCACGCCATGGCAGTGCTGCATGTTTTTCAGGCGAAGCTCCTGCAGGCAGCGGTGGGCGGAGCCCTCACGGCAGAGGCCGTTTAGGATCTGCGCGCGGCGACGGACTTCGCGCTGATGGCGACGAAGCGAGCGGCCCAGGCTGTGGGTAAGGCCATGGGTTTTATGGTCGTCCTTCAGAGGCACCTTTGGTTGAACCTAGCTGACCTCAAGGATGTTGACCGTAAAGTGCTGCTGCCTTTTTGGTAACGCCGTGGAGTCCATTACTAAGCGCTTCGCGGAGGCTCAAAAGCGCACCAAAGCCATGAGTCACGTGATGCCGAGGAGCACTTTCCAGCAGCAGACGGCGAGATCCAAATCCTCGTTGGCACCTGGCTCTTCCCAGCGGAGAGATAACCCCAGGCCAGCATCCGCAGCGGTGACGGCTAACGTTACAGCTCCTCGCCAGGAGCCGGATTTCCGCAGGAAGACGTGGGGTCCCGGGAGGAAACGCCACGGCCAGCAGAGGAGCCCGCGACATGACTCTCGCCCGCCGCCGCCGGCTAAGCCGTCATCCTGACGGTCTGAAGAGAGGAGGAGAATGCGTGAGCGGCCTGGCTCCCAAGCGCCGCAAGTTCAGGGTTCAAATGTTTGTGTGTTGGATGTTCATTCAATAAAAATGCATACATTCTCACAGAAATAGCTATTTCCTCCTCACTCAGTCAGTGCAGAGCCGCCGCCCACACACTCGCCGGCGCATCCAATGACCAAGCGGCTAAAGCCACTTTGTCAGTTCCTGAGCGCGTGGGAAGTTATTCCTGGAATCTCGCGCTGGCTACTCGGTGTGATAAAGCGTGGGTATACCCTTCAATTCAGACGCAGACCACCCCGTTTCAATGGCGTGGTGCAGTCTCTAACATTACCCCGAAACGCCCTGGTTCTGAGACAACAGGTATGCAGTCTGCTCGAAAAAGGAGCGACAGAACGAGTCCCTCCCAGCGAGCTGGAGAGCGGGTTTACAGCCGCTATTTCGTGGTACCCAAAAAAGACGGGGGACTCCGCCCGATTCTAGATCTCAGGCCCATCAACAGAGTGCTTTGCAAGCGTCCGTTCAGGATGATAACGTTGAAACAGATCCTGGCGCAAATTCGCCCCTGGGACTGGTTTGCGTCCGTGGATTTAAAGGACGCGTACTTTCACATTCAGATAACACCGCATCACAGACGCTTTCTGAGGTTTGCTTTCGAGGGCACAGCGTACCAATACTCTGTTCTCCCGTTCGAGCTGGCTTTGGCCCCACGCACTTTCTCAAAGTGCATGGATGCAGCACTTTCCCCCCTCAGAGCGAGCGGGATGCGCGTTCTCAACTATCTGGACGATTGGCTGATTTTAGCTCAGTCCCGGGACACGTTAGTCAGCCATATAGACACGCTGCTTTGTCACTTGGAGTCCCTATAGGGCTATGTGTCAACATGCAGAAGGGCATTCTCGCCCCGAGTCAGTCTATAACATGTCTGGGAGTGTGCTTCGACTCGGTGGAGATGAGAGCCCGCCTCTCTCGGGAGCGCGCGGCGGCCATTTTGTCTTCCCTGCGCCATTTCAGACTGGGCAGCTCTGTTCACTTGAAGGAATTTAAGAGGCTGCTGGGGCTCATGGCGTCTGCTGCGGCGGTATGTCACCTGGGCTTACTACACATGCGCCCCCTGCATTTATGGTTGAAATCTCGAGTCCCTTGGACAGCGTGGACTTTCGGCCGTTTGCGCATCGCGGTTCTCCCGCGCTTTGGCATCGAAGCTCTGCGGCCGGGGCACAACCCAGATCTCTTCGCCGGGGGTTCCCCTTGGCTTGTGGGACGTCACGCGTTGTGGTCACACGCGACGCATCGACTCGCGGCTGGGGCGCATTGTGCGAGGGCATGCCGGCTTCGGGGCTGTGGTCATAACCCCAGAGCCAGTTGCACATAAACCGCTTGGAGCTGGAAGCAGTGTTCTTAGCTCTAAAGGATTTTCGGCCGTAGCTGGAACAGCGACAGGTACTGATTTGCACCGACAACATGTCTTTGGTCTCGTACATAAATCACCAAGGAGGCGTACGTTCCGGGGCTTTGTACAAGCAAGCAGCGAATCTCCTGCTATGGGCGGACCGTCACTTTCTCTCCATCAGAGAAGCGCACATCCCCGGTCTCCTGAACCGGGGGGCGGACATGCTTTCGAGGTAGGGGATTCCTCAAGGAGAGTGGAGGCTGCATCCTGAGTCGGTTCGGATGATTTGGACCCACTATGGGAGAGCGGAGTTGGATCTGTTCGCCACGAGCGAGAATGTGCTCTGCCTGCTGTTCTTCTCCCTGTCTCACTCCCCGCTGGAAGGGGATGCTCTGACATCGCACTGGTCAGCAGCCAGGCTGTATGTGTTTCCTCCAATCAAGATATTGCCACTGGTCTTATGCAAGATCAGGGAGGAGGGGGCTTCGGTGATACTCATTGCCCCGAACTGGCCGAACCAGCCTTGGTTCCCGGATCTGACAGAGCTGCTGGTAGCGCCGGCCTGGCCGATCCCCATCAGGAAGGATCTGCTGTCTCAAACGAGTGGCTCTGTGTGGCACCCCAACCCGGAGTTATTGAGCCATCATTTGTGGCTGCTTCGGGGATATCAGAGGAGCTGAACATGCTCTGCATTCTCGTGTGCTCGACACGCTCTCGGAGGCACGGGCGCCCTCCACGAGGTGTTTTTATGCTCTAAAATGGGGAGTGTTTGTGAATTGGTGCCGTGATGTTCATATAGACCCGGCTGCTTGCTCCGTGTCGAATGTTTTGCGTTTTCTACAGTACAGACTGGATAGTGGATCTCTACCATCAACACTGAAAGTCTATGTTGCCGCTATTGCCTCGTTTCGTTCCCCGCTGGGCGGGCAATCGATTGGTAGGCATCTGGTGGTGAGTTTTCTTAAGGGAGCTAGGAGATTGCATCCCCCACGTCCGCCTTCAGTCCCGGCCCTGGGACCTAGAGGTGGTGTTAAGAGCTCTTTCACAGCCACCATTCGAGCCTTTAGCATCTGTTGATATGAAGGAGCTATCTCTCAAAACTGCACTTCATCTTGCCCTCGGTTCGGCTAAGCGCATAGGGGATTTACATTTGTTTTTTCTGTGGACAGTGACTGTATTCGCTTTGGACCCGGTGACTGCAGCGTCACTCTCCGGCCGAGGCCGGGCTACGTGCCTAAATCACTGTTTCGCTGTCTGCCCTGTCTTCTGAGTCACCAACCTCACATGATGCGGAAGGTCACATTTCGGTGTGCCCCGTCAGGGCTTTGAGGATTTACATTAACCGTTCGGCCAACTTTCGGCAATCTGACCAGCTTTTCGTGTGTTACGGTGGTTGTGCGAAGGGCCGGGCCGTGTCAAAACAGAGTCTTTCCCACTGGATTGTGGACGCTATCACTGCTGCTTAAACGAGCCATGGTTTGGAATGCCCTTTTCACATTAGGGCCCACTCAACAAGAGCTATCGCCTCCTCCTGGGCGTGGTCGAGAGGTATGTCTATTCAAGATATATGCTTTGCAGCCGGCTGGTCTTCTCAGAATACCTTCGTCAGGTTTTACAAGCTGGACGTTCAGTCCTTAGCCTCCCGAGTGCTGTCGGTGAGTGACTGATTCACGTTTTTGCTACCTCTATTCGTGTGTTGCTGCGTCGATTATCATGTTATGTGTTATCTCTGTGCAGCCCCTGACAGTAATTTTGTTGCTTCTGCCCTATTCTCAGCGCAGCCTATGTTATTAATGACCAGATATGCAAATTTTGTATGTCTGGGCATTAGACGCTCATTGGCTTATCTCCACCTATCAGCTGCGAGCCCGCCTAACAAGCGTCGCTATTGGTTGGGAATTGTGTGTGTTCTATCTTCGCTGAGTGTGTAACTTGTACAGGCTGCTCGTAGCCTCTCTCACGGCGGGATTGAATATCGTTCCCATAACGGAGAAATATCTCCGTGATGTCTCGTGAAAGCTCGAGAGGGAACGCTCCGGTTACTATCGTAACCTCGGTTCCTGAGAGCGGGAACTAGACATACGGTGGTCGCCGTGTTCTCTACTCGATCAGCTAAGCTGGTCGTAACCGATTCTGACGTAATTGTCGCGTGCACCGCATTTTATACTGCCGCTTGAGCTCGTCAGTATTTGCATGCGGTTTGCATACTTCGCGTCAATTGGCCAGTCATTTGACTGGCGGGAGCCAATAGGACTTCAGGAAAGGTTGGAAGGGAAGGAGTTCCCATAACGGAGAAATATCTCCGTGATGTCTCGTTCCCGCTCTCAGGGAACCGAGGTTACGACAGTAACCGGAGCGTTTTATGCTTTCAGCTTGAATAGAAATCTAATACAGTACAGTTTGTCGGTCTAAAATGCAGCGGCGGCTGGTGGGTTTTAAAATAGAGGAGGCACACTAATTGTATTGGTCTGGGATCCAATATGCTATAACTTCACACTTACCTTCTATCACTTGAAGCAAACATCCATCCATTTTTAAAAGTCTGTGTTAAAAGAGAGCTGTCTGTTGCGCCATTTAATTAAGCCGACCGCTGTAGCCTGTATCCAGCTTAGGCTGTTTTCCCTTTTTTAAATTTGTATATATACTGTTTGAAGGACAGCTTGGTAAATCTGTTGGTGATCAAATATTCAATATCGCTACTCATCATAAGTACTTGGTACATTATCAGCGCAGCGGGAGACGTTCAAACTAATATCACGTAATTTACGTCTCTATGATGATTGGTTGATATCAGAAGGAGGCTAGCCTCCTTTATGAGGTGTCTTTTCTCAACACTCAGCGCTGAATGTGAACACTCGATGGTGATTGGCTAATGTTTTTTTTACCAACGGAGGCACGAGAGCTCATCTCTCCCCTGGCCTCCCCCTCCCCTTTTCTATCATTAGCGGTTGTAATTACATCTGCAGATTCGGCACATTGCGCGATAGAAAAGCGGCGCTTTCACGTTATGGTATTACTATAACTGTGACTGTGAAATTACAAACAAAAAATACACATTCTGAGACATGAACTGAAATGAATTGTGAATTTTATTAACATTAAATCGTCCTCCTCCCATTTTCACCTCAAAATTATGGGGAAGCTGTGCCTCCCCTACCTCCCCCGACCAGCCGCCACTAATGGTAATTGTGCATTAAAAGGGGCATATGATGTTATTCAATTTTCCTTTCTCTTTGGAGTGTTTACAAGCTCTTAGTGCATAAAGAAGCTCTGTAACGTTGCAAGACTAAAGTCTCAAAACCACAGAGAGATTCTTTATAAAAGTTAAGAGTTAACCACGCCTACCTAAAACGGTTCGTTCTAACACGCCCTCACATGTCTACATCACTGTGTGGGAATTTTTGCATAACACCGCCCAAATGTTCATGCAATGAAAGAAGGCGTAACTTTTATTTTCGCTGTAGTATTGTTGTTGTCGCCGCCATGTCATGAAGGTGCTTCTGTGTGTTTCGTTGTGAAAGCGAAGCTATTTTGTTTGGTCTTCCAAAAGAGACGATATCTGCTTCGTCATGCCTGGAGCCGATCCGTGCTGGTTTGCTGAGGAAATACTTCAACTTTGCGCTGTGATCACCGGATCGGCTTTCACCGTGGACGAAGCGTAGTCCAGCCCGGGGCCGTCACATGGGGTTGCCGCAAGCCCTCAGGACGCTCCTTCGTCGAATCCGCCGGCCGCCTCTGCTCACTCTATGCCGGCCTCCGGTCACTCAAGGCCGCGGTGTGTGACGCTTTTTTTTTGTGAAAGCGAAACTACTTTGTTTTGTTCTTCCAAAAGAGGACACGAGTAGAAATCTGTGGTTAAGTTGTATTTACGACACTGTTCCGGAACAGTTCAACCCATATATTCAGATGTTTGCAGCACATTTTATGGAGGACTTTTTCCTGATCCTGGGAGAGTAGACTACAATGTTTTAGTTATTTATTTTACATCATTCAAGGGAGATCATTTGTACCCACAATGTATGTAAAACCAAACCCACACTAGGATATATTTTTATTCCATTTCCGGTACTAACCCTACAGAAAACCTTAAATTAGATTTTCCTTACATCATTATTTAGTATGTTTCATAAAGCCTTTGTCCTTATGGAGATCACTGGCTGCTGCCCCACCCCAATACTACACACACACTGAAACTGAGCAGACCTTTCACAAATTCAATGTCACGTGGTTAGGAAAAAGGAGGTTGGACCCCATGACAGCAGTCTTGAATTTTTATTGCATTATGAAGGAGCTCTGTCTCCTGTCTCATTTGTCTCCATGCCAGAAAAAAAAAAACCAATTACCCACACACCTAACATGACTCTCAACACCTTTTGAAACACGTGGTTCGGAGAACAATGCCGTGTGTTGCATTTCATGAAACGCAGCAAGGAGAAAAGAGAGAGAAAGATAATTTGGAGGGCAGTAAGATCAATGTCACTGAAAATTGCTGTTCTGTTCCTCCCCCCCCCCCCCCCAGACTTTGAATATCACACTCGCCATACAACCAAACCATGTGAAAACACACTCACACTATCTGCCTCTCCAACTCTGTCAGTCCTAGATCACGTGGCATCTTTTCATCTTTCATTCAGCATTCATCACACTACTCATCTGTTGTCCTCTTGTTATCACTCTTGTTAGCCGCTGTCAATCTGCTACTCCTTGCTCCATCCTCTTGAACCATTTCTGTCAAAAACAATAGAAACATTTTTCAAAATCATCTGTGGGGTTCCACAGATTTTTTTTTTTTTACATTTTGAGTAAACTAGCCCTTTAATGTCTTTTTATATATAGTATGAAATGAAATCTGCATCACTGATATCATGTGATCATGTGATGTGCACTAGAAATGAACAGAACAGTGCTGTGGGCTTGTGTCATTGGTGTTTTTTTTTTTTTCAGGCCTTTTGATGCCACTCGACCAGACAAGACCAGGCATTCCTAATTAAAGCCTCTGGTCTGCTGCCATACTTATTCACAGTCATTGTTCATGGAATGTGATAATCAATTACAGACTGTGAGAAAGAGAGAGCAGACATCACCTTTAGTATTGAAATGGTCGAATAGGAAAAAACACAGTTGCAGCGGAATCAAAGCAAAGTTTAGATAGTTCTGCGGATACCCAGGAGAGATTTATCACTAAATTAAATTAATACACATCACATTTGATAAATTAACAAACAATGAATGCAAGGACTGCTGTTTTATAGCAGCTCAGTATGTGTCTGTCTGCTACAAGATCACTAAAGTTAAGCTGGCTTTCCACTATCTCCGAATGTCATGTCTCCCATCTGGACTTTTATGTTTTGTTTGCATTTTTTTGGCCCTGTTGTTCCTGTTCGATTTTTAAAGTGGTCATATGATGTTGCTAAAAAGAACATTATTTTGTGTATTTGGTGTAATGCAATGTGTTTAAGGTTACAAAAACATTATTTTCCACATAATGTACATTATTGTTTCTCCTCAACTTGGAGAGCCCTGCCTTTCTGAAACGCGTCGATTTTTACAAAGCTCATTGGTCTGAAAAGCGAGGTGTGCTCTGATTGGCCAGCTATCCAGTGCATTGTGATTGGCCGAAACTTCAAGCGTGTGACAGAAATGTTATACCCCTTACCATACTGTGTTTCCATCATACAGTCTATGCGTTTCCCTGTGTCCGGCGCGACGAGACCCAAAACAATTTAAAACATATTTAAAGGAGGCATTTGTTGGATCCAGGGGGACATAATTACTGATTGTAATGACTTATACTGTGTTTTTACGCGTTGCGTTGCGTATTGCGCCGCGTAAACATAAAACCATGTGCTTGCATTTGTGCTGAGAAATGACAAACAATAAGTGCTACTCGAACCTGCAACTTTTGGGTTACGAGTCTGACTCTCTAACCCTTAGGCCACGACTTCCCCTTTTTTAAATATCAAAAACATACTTACAGTCTGTGAGTCAGAACAGACTCAGACAGTCCCTTGCATAGTTGGAACTGCCCCACTTTATAGAACCATTATGTCCTCTTTTGGAAGGCCAAACAGTAGTTTCGCTTTCACAACGAAACACACAGCGGCTTGAGTGAGCGGTGCCCGGCGGAAAGGAGGCTTGCGGCAACCACATGTGAAGACCCCGGGCTGGACTCTGCTTCGTCCACGGTGAAAGTCGATCCGGCGATTGACAGTGCGAAAATACGAAAGTTGGGAGTTTTTCCTCAGCGCCCAGCAGGATAGCTCCAGGCAGGATCGCAGCGGCTATTGTCCTCTTTGGAAGACCAAACCAAAAAAGTAGTTTCGCTTTTACAATGAAGCACACAGTGTCTTTACGACATGGCGGCGGCGGCAACAATAGTACAGCGAGAATAAAAGTTACGCCTTCTTTCTTTGCGTGAACATTTGGGTGGCGTTATGCAAATCTTCCCACATAGTGATGTAGATATGTGGGGGTGTGTTTAAACGAGGCATTTTAGGAGGGCAAGGACAAGTCTTAACTTTTATAAAGAATGTCTCTTTGGATTTAAGACTTTAGTCTTCGCAACTTTACAGATCTTCATGCACCAAGATCTTGTAACACTCCAAAGAGAAAGGAAAAAAATTGAAATCGCATCATATGACCCTTAAAACTTTTTGCATGGCCAACTGGTAATTCAATTGATTTCTTTCAAAACATTCAAAGCATTACTCAACAATGCACGTCATCAGAAAAAAAAACAGCTGTCGAAAGTATTTCCAACATCCTGCGCTTGTTCTTTTGTTCTTTCAAGACCAGCTCTCTGCAAAAACCACATCAGACAGCAATAGTTTCTACTTCCATTCAACAGAGGAACTCTTGTCAATAAAAACCATCTTGACACTTTTAGAGAACAAATATTTATAATATTATTAAGGGACACAAAAAAAATATTTCAAGACATAAAATGACAACTAAGTTCTGTCAGGTATCTGGTCAAAAGGGTATCAAAAATATTTTAGATAATCATGCAAATGTTCCTAATCTTCCTGAATAGACAATATGGGAAACAATAAATAATGTAGGAATAGAAAATTTTACATGAAAAGAAAACCGCACTAGGCACTATAATTGATGTATTTTATTTTCTATATATATATAATATATATAATATATATATATACAATATATATATATATACATATTTATAAATATGGTGACCGCGATAAGATATCTATATATTATATATATTAAAACCTTCATATTTACATGGAAAATCACACACAAACAAAAGGGTTAGGAGCTCCATCTTCTGGCTCATTTAGGAAACGGTTCCAGATGGATTCTCATCCCAAACTGCTAATACAGTTGTGATTCCAGAATTCCATTCCATTATGTACATTTTTTAACCTGGATTAAGTTCAAACTGGAGCATTGAACGTCTGCTATTTTAAAACCTGTGGATCTGATGATCTCTCGGATGTGTCCAGCACAGGTTCCAGATGAAATTAATAGATGAGGTGGGAAATATGGGCAACATTTTTTTTTCTGTGTAAACAACATCCATCTTGTCTCTGTGGCATAATGGCTGTGCTGACCAACTGGCCTAACAAGTTGCAGAAAACCATTTTTCATTGATTGATTTAGACTACTTATTTCTGGTTTTCAGTTGAGGAGATTGCTGTTCTGTTCTTCCTGAGCAGATGATGGACCACCATACTGTAACAGAAACGCTATTAACTTTCCTCTAAATGTTCCTCCAACAGTTGCAGTGGAACTCAATTCAAAATTGTATGTCAGGCAGATATGCATGTAAAAAATTGTAATATAATGAAGAAGGTCAATATTTTTTGTCACTCATTTCAGAAAGTGAAACCCATATATTATATAGATTCATTACACATAGAGTGAAATATTTCAAGCCTTTATATCTTGAAATTTTGATGATTATGGCTTACAGATAATGAAAACCCAAAATTCAGTCTCAGAAAATTAGAATATTACATAAGATCAATGAAAAAGGAATATTTTAAACAGAAATGTCAGGCTTCTGAAAAGTATGTTCATTTACTGTACATGTGCTCAATACTTGGTAGGAGCTCCTTTTGCATGATTTACTGCATCATTGCGGCGTGGCATGGAGGCAATCAGCCTGTGGCACTGCTCAGGTGTAATGGAAGCCCAGGTTGCTTTGATAGCGGCCTTCAGGTCATCTGCATTGTTGGGTCTGGTGTCTCTCATCTTCCTCTTGACAGGTCAGGCGAGTTTGCTGGCCAGTCAAGCGTCATTGACCCCGCTTTTGGTACTTTGGCGTGGGGCAGGTGCCAGACGTTACGCGAGAAAAAATGAAATCAGGATCTCAATTACAGCTTGTTCCGCAGAAGGAAGCATAAGTGCTCTCAAAATTTACGGTAGATGGGCTGCGTTTACTTTGACTTCAGAAAACACAGTGGACCAACAACAGCAGATGACATGGCAGCCCAAATCAATCACAGACTGTGGAACGGAAAATGGACTTCAAGCAGCTTGGATTCTGTACCTCTCCACCTTTCCTCCAGACTCTGGGACCTTGATTCCCAAATTAAATACAAAATTTACTTTCATCTGAAAAAAGGACTTTGGTCCACTGGCAAACAGTCCCGTCTTTTTGACACAGCCAGGCCAGACGCTTATGGTGGTCGCTCTGGGTTCAGGAGTGTTGACACGAGGAATGCGGACATTTGTAACCCATGTTAGGATTTGTCTTGTGTAGTGGCTCATGATGCGCTGAACGCCGCCTCAGTCATCCTTGTGAAGCTCCCGAATTCTTGCTGGTGAAGCTTTTACTATCACACTTTTTTCTTCCACTCAGCGTTTCTATGACATTGCTTGGATACAGCACTCTGTGAACAATCAGCTTCTTTAGCAATGACATTTTGTTGCCTTCTGGTCAAGTCAGCAGTCTTCCCCATGATTGTGTATAGGCTAGTGAACCAAACTGAGAGAACATTTTGAAGGGTCAGGAAACCTTTGCAGGTGTTTTGAGGTAATTAGCTGATTAGGGTGTGACACCATGACTTTCCAGTATTGAACTTTTTCACAATATTCAAATTTTCTGAGATACTGAATTTTGGGTTTTCATTATCTGTAAGGCTTGAAATATTTCACTCTATGTGTAATGAATCAATATAATATATGGGTTTCACTTTCTGAAAAGAGTGACAAAAAATATTTACCTTTTTCATATTAAAATTTTTTGAGATGTACCTGTACGTCAAAACCAAACAATGAATCATCTCCTCCTGTGCGTGACATAAGTGAGAATATTGTTGTATTGTTGGCTGCTACATGAGGTGGTGGAAATTAGTGAAAACAAATCATGCTGTTTCCTTTCTTCTGAAAACAAAAGACAATTTTCGGGATGACTTAACCAATCTAGCCTCAGAATTGCATCTAACACAGGCCAACGTATTAGCACCATAAGTCATATAGATATATATTGGGGTATATTTGTTGCAATGGCCAAAAATACATTGTATGGGCCAAAATTATAAATTTTTCTTTTATTGCCAAAAATCATTAGGATATTAAGTAAAGATCATGTTCCCTGAAGATATTTTGTAAATTTCCTACCAAAAATATATTAAAACTTAATTTTTGATAACTAATACGCATTGCTAAGGACTTCATTTGTACAACTTTAAAGGCGATTTTCTCAATATTTAGATTTTTTTGCACCCTAAGATTCCAGATATTCAAATAGTTGTATCTCGGCAAAATATTGTCCTAACAAACCATACATCAATGGAACGCGTATTTATTCAGCTTTCAGATGATGTATAAATCTCATTTTGCTGCCACGGTCTGGAGAGCTCACAGAGACGTAACTTCATAATCAGTTTCTGTGAAGATATGTGCATTCCTATCAGGACATTCTTATCATTTAATAACGATAAACCGTGGTTTACTGGGAAACTCAAACAGATTTGTCACGCCAAAGAGGATGCTTACAGATGTGGGGATCTTGTATAACCAGGCCAGGAACAGGCTAACAAAGGAGATCAGAGTGGCTAAAAAAACTACACAGAAAAGCTGAGAAAAGAGCTTTCAACAAACGATCCAGCGTCAGTATGGACTGGTCTGAGGAACATCACCATGTACAAGACATCACCCCCACAGCTTGCGGAGAATCAACAAATGGCTGACGATCTGAATGTGTTTTACAACAGATTTTAAAAGGATCGTCTACCACCCCCCATCAGCTCTGTTCTGCACTTCACACCTTCACCTACCACCCCTGCAACCCCACTCCCTCCCTCCCCCACCATTCAACCTGTGTTTAAGGTCTGTGTAGAGGATGTGAACCGGATCTTCAGAAAGCAGAAATCTAGAAAACCTTCTGGCCCAGATGGTGTTTCACCTACCTGTTTAAAAGTCTGCGCTGACCAACAGGCCCCCATCTTCACACAGATCTTCAACAGATCACTGGAGCTGTGTGAAGGCCCTGCTGCTTTAAACGCTCCACCATCATCCCTGTACCCAAGAAACCAAAATTCACGGGACTAAATGACTACAGACCTTTTGCTTTAATGTCTGTGGTCATGAAGTAATTTGAGAGACTGGTCCTGGCCTACCTGACGGACATCACTGGACCCTTGCTGGATCATCTTCAGTTTGCCTACAGAGCAAACAAGTCTGTGGACGATGCAGTAAACATGGGACTGCATTACATCCTGCAACACCTCGACAGACCCGGGAATTACGCAAGGATCCTATTTGTGGATTTAAGTTCGGCCTTCAATACCATCATGCCTAACCTTCTCTCAGACAAACTCACACAGCTCTCAGTGCCCACCTCCATCTGTCAGTGGATAAACAGCTTCCTGACAGACAGACAGCAACTAGTGAGGCTGGGAAAATACACATCAAGCACCCGCAAGATCAGCACTGGAGCTCCTCAGGGTTGTGTACTCTCCCCACTGCTCTTCTCTCTCTACACGATTGACTGCACCTCTAAAGACCCCTCTGACAAGCTCCTGAAGTTCGCAGACGACACCACACTCATCGGCCTAATTCAAGACGGTGACGAGTCTGCTTACAGACAGGAGGTTAAAGAGCTGGCTGTCTGGTGCAGTCTTAACAACCTGGAGCTTAACACGCTCAAAACTGTGGAGATGATCGTGGACTTCAGGAGGAACCCCCCTGCTCTCCCCCCACTCACCATCATGGACGGCACTGTGACTGCAGTGGAGTCATTCAGGTTTCTGGGCACCACAATCTCTCAGGACCTGAAGTGGAACACTCACAATCGACTCCATTGCAAAAAGGGCCCAGCAGAGGTTGTACTTCCTTCGCCAGCTGAGGAAATTCAACCTGCCACAGGAGCTGCTTAAACAGTTCTACTCTGCTATCATTGAGTCTGTCCTGTGTTCATCCATAACTGTCTGGTTTGGTTCAGCAACCAAATCAGACATCAAGAGACTACAACGGACAGTCAGGACTGCTGAAAGGATTATTAGTGCCCCTCTGCCCAGCCTCCAAGATCTTTACATCTCCAGAGTGAGGAAAAGGGCTAAAAAAAAAAATCACCTTGGACCCCTCACACCCAGCACACTCTCTCTTCGAACTGTTGCCTTCTGGTCGGCGCTACAGAGCACTGACCACCAGAGCAGCAAGGCACAAGAACAGTTTTTTCCCACAGGCTATACTCAGTCTAAACAATTAGCTTAATTTTCAAAATTATACAACTAACATAGTATATTTATATTAAACTGCACACTTTGTAAATAACATATCTATCTGCACACTAATAAACATATCTGTACATCTATCTAAACAATAAAAATTTTTCCTATACTTCTATTTCTGTATATAGTACATTATTCAACATTTAAAATTTTTTTTTTTTTATTATATTAGTTTAATTCATCCCTACTGTGTGATTCCTATGTATGTCGACACTACAGGTTTTCTGCACTCTGTTTTTACCTTCTTCTACGAGGAAGCTCTGTCGTCAAGTCAAATCCTTTGTGTTAACCATATTGGAATAAAGCTATTCTGATTGATTCTGATTATGGAATTAAAAACTGGGGACCCTTATGACTGGTTTTGTGGTCCAGGGTCACATATATATAATATTTCAATTTTAATATACCTGAGTCTATATGTCTGCATGGGATCATGTGTCTTTCAAAACCGTGTGCTGCTGTGTCAGATGCACAATATTTGCTCTGTCACCCTGAAGCTTGCAATATCATCTCCTCATCCAGCCCTCCCTCCCTCAATCCATCTGCCCATCCTTGCTTTTCCCTGTTATTCTTGGCTTCATGCAGTCATTCTGGTTACCCTGCAGTTACAGAAGCCTATTTTCACCTACTGACATTGAGAAGTAATTTAAACAGTGCAATAGCAGGAAACCAGGAACAGACACACACATATGCTGAGACCACAGTCTTAGTTTGCAAAAGAAACACATTGCTTTTACATCAACTCTTGCTAAAATATTACGTCACTGGTTTGATATTGCTTTTATACAACAGTTTCATTATCCAAAATGTTTGGTAACTTACATTTTAGATGCAATGTTGTCAGTTGCTTTGTCTATCTGTGTTCCACCAACGGCACTAGTTTCGAAAGAAGCTGAGGAAGCTGTTTCTCAAGGAATCAGTCGAATGAATGATTCAATGACTCACTCATGATGGCAGTGGTTTGTTCTTTCTTGAATTAATCAGTGTATTTGAATGAGTCTGTTGAGTAAATAAGAGGCGTGTTTTAAGAGGTTTTGGGGGCCATAAGCACCAGGGTGGGGGGAGGGTTAAATAATGCATCTTGTCTTTGCTTGTTAGACCTGTGGAAGTCAAAGGAGATAATTCTGGTTGTTTAGACCTTCGGATATTTGACCAAAAAAATCTTGCACTGTAGCTCTTTAATAATGTTTTGATGAAATTAAATAGTGAATGAGCTGGAATGACAGGAATTGGATTTTATAGTCTAAAATGAATACAGATATGTTTTGATAGTGTTCCTTTAGATATCCTTGGCTCATTCCAGGCCTAATCCTGAAAGTTTTGCTCATCTATATGTATGTTTATGAAGGATTATGAAGTTATGATATAATATGCATAATTTACCAGTCCAAAATATCCCTATCTAAAGCATCCCATCGTAGGTGGCTGCTTCTTGCTGTAATCTCCACCGCAGTTCAGATTCTATTAAAAATGTATGGGATGCATTGAGATGGATTGCTTTGAAGCATGTCTTGGATGTTGGATCAAAATAACCCTGGAACACTTTTTGGATTGTCTTGATGAACAATGTTTTTTTCCGGAAGCTAATCGCATCGCTGATGCTTTTCTTTTCAGTCAAAAGAACTGAAAATAGAAAAGTGTAAAAATCCAACTTTACACTTAGTTTTCTTGTTGTTTAGCAGCAGGTTGATGCAGAAGATTTCTGGAAAGCTATGACATCATGGCCTGTGGCCAGAAGAAAATGCCATCACTGATGTTCTTATATAAAAGCAAGAGAAACAAGAGACAATTATAGAATGATTGGATCAAATGAAATTATCATGCACACCCAATCTTTACCGGTGAAACCGGTAAAAAAAAGCTGTCAGACAAACACCACAATCTTAAGAGGTGTGTGAGAATGAGGTCTGTATGTGTGAGGAAAATGTGTCTGTTTCAGTCAAGCAAAAAAAACGAGAGCAAGACAAAGAGAGAAAGTGTCTAGCCATAAAATGTGAGTGGGGAGGAGGGTCAAAAACAAGGGGACAGGGATAATACACAAGAAGAGCAGAGAGAGAGAGAGAGAGAAAAGGAGAGGGATGGAGAGAAAAAGCGACAGGACCAGTAGCAGAGAGTGTGTGCTTTCTAAGCAACATCAGACGTGGCTTTCTGACTCTGAGTCTGTTCGGATTATGTCAGTCCTTCACATCAAGAAACAGTTGTAGAGTTGCTCACTCTCAAAGCGGACTGACCGCCATTCACCTACTCATCCTCCAGCACCGAGCACCAGAGCTCAAGCTCTCTGAATTTGGGGATATACCTCTTTTATGTCTTTCAGTATCTCTCTGTCGTTCTATTTGTGCGTGTGAGTTTTGCCATATACTTTGGATTCTGCCTGGACTCCATGTGAGTAGTCAAGCACACACGCTCCCCTGGAAGGTAAGTTCTGTCTGGGGTTTGTGATTGAGTGGAAATATAGGATCGTCTAAACTAGGCATCACCGAGCTGGGTTATGCTGTGGGTGACTGTTATGGGTGAGCTTTTTGAATGTTCTTTAAAGGAATATTTAACGGTTTTGTGATAAATGTGTTTTTGAATGCAAATATCTTATTGAATGTATATACAGTATATTTTATTTTCAGTTTTTTTATGTTGTCTGGTCTTATTGGTAGACAGAAAAACGTCAATTAATTTAAACTTTGCTGTACATTAGTAAGGCCTAGTTTGAGGTGTTCTGTGAATTAAACTGGTTTCTGTTATAAAATATAATAATTTATACTATTTTTTACAAATAAAATAAGAAAATAATTATGCTTGATAGTATTCCAGTCTATTGTGGTACACATTGTTGGCTCCTTTATGATAAATTCAAAAATTGCTTGCATTTTTCCTAATTTGTACATCACTTTGCTACATGAATATATAAATGTAATGTTAGTAGACCAACCAGAGAAAAGGTGTCTTTCAAAGGCACATATTTTAAGAAAGAATATGGCTTATATACTCTCTCAGAAAAAAAGGTGCAAAAGCTTTCAGAGGGACAGTACCGTTTCAAAAGGTACAAATATACCATTTGGGTATACAGTGGGGAAAAAAGTATTTAGTCAGACACAAATTGTGCAAGTTCTCCCACTTAAAAAAAATGAGAGAGGCCTGTAATTTTCAACATAGGAATACCTAAACTATGAGAGACAAAATGAGAAAAAAAAATCCAGAAACTCACATTTTGTAGGATTTTTAAAGAATTTATTTGAAATTATGGTGGAAAATAAGTATTTGGTCAATAACAAAATTTCATCTCAATACTTTGTTATATACCCTTTGTTGGCAATGACAGAGGTCAAACGTTTTCTGTTAGTCTTCACAAGGTTTTCACACACTGTTGCTGGTATTTGGCCCATTCCTCCATGCAGATCTACTCTAGAGCAGTAATGTTTTGGGGCTGTCGATGGGCAACACGGATTTTCAACTCCCTACAAAGATTTTCTATGGGGTTGAGATCTGGAGACTGGCTAGGCCAATCCAGGACCTTGAAATGCTTGACGAAGCCACTCACCTGCGGTTGACTTGCTGGTGTGTTTGGGATCATTGTCCAGCTGAAAGACCCAGCCAGTTCATCTTCAATGCCTTGCTGATGGAAGGAGGTTTTCACTCAAAAGCTCACGATACATGGCCCCATTCATTATTTCGTTTACACGGATCAGTCATCCTGGTCACTTTGCAGAAAAACAGCCCCAAAGCAAGATGTTTCCACCCCCATGCTTCACAGAAGGAATGGTGTTCTTTGGATGCAACTCAGAATTCTTTCTCCTCCAAACACGACAAGATAAGTTTTTACCAAAAAGTTCTATTTTGGTGTCATCTGACCATATGACATTCTCCCAAACCTCTTCTGGATCATCCAAATGCTCTATAGCAAACTTCAGACGGGCCTGGCGTAGCTTAAGCAGGGGGACACGTATGGCACTGCAGGATTTGAGTCCCTGGCTCAACATCAGTGTGTTACTGATGGTAGCCTTTGGTACTTTGGTCCCAGCTCTCTGCAGGTCATTCACTAGGTCCCCCCGTGTGGTTCTGGGAGTTTTGCTCACAGTTCTTGTGATCATTTTGACCCACGGGGTGAGATCTTGCGTGGAGCCCAGATCGAGGGAGATTATCAGTGGACTTGTATGTCATCCATTTTCTAATAATTGCTCCCACAGTTGATTTCTTCACACCAAGCTGCTTACCTATTGCAGATTCAGTCTTCCCAGTCTGGTGCAGGTCTACAATTTTGTTTCTGGTGTCCTTTGACAGCTCTTTGGTCTTGGCTATGGTGGAGTTTGGAGTGTGACTGTTTGAGGTTGTGGACAGGTGTCTTTTATACTGATAACGAGTTCAAACAGATGCCATTAATACAGGTAACGAGTGGAGGACAGAGGAGCCTCTTAAAGAAGAAGTTACAGGTCTGTGAGAGCCAGAAATCTTGCTTGTTTGTAGGTGACCAAATACTTATTTTACCGAGGAATTTACCAATTAATTCTATAAAAATCCTACAATGTGATTTTCTGGATTTTTTTCTCCTTTTGTCTCTCATAGTTGAGGTATACCTATGATGAAAATTACAGGCCTCTCTCATCTTTTTAAGTGGGAGAACTTGCACAATTGGTGGCTGAGTAAATACTTTTTTGCCCCACTGTATGTACCTTTAAGGTACTTATGTGCATCCTTCAGGGGTAAATAAGGTACAAGAGTGTGCTTTTTAAAAAGGTACTGCTACAGTGGCAGCTTTTGAACCTTTTTTTCGGCAAGTGTAAAAGTGTGGTTTGTCTTTTTGTGGAGAAGACCACATCACCACATTTGTGCGGTAGTGGTCAGTGTTGCAAAACTAAAAGCTCTGAAAGTATGAGGATTAGATAAAACATTAACCAGGGATGAATGAAGGGAAAAAGAAATTGATCAAAAACACAGGCTATGTATTATTGTATATCATATTGTTGTTCTTATTAAGAAAAGTGATCCTTCTCATGGGCATACCATCATCCAAAAAAGTTATGTTGCTCTTTTCAGCTCAAAAAAAGGATAAAAAATATCAGGAGAGGCTAAGCGAGGAGAGGTGAGGAGCATTAACAGTTATTAATAAAATGTTGGCAATTGTAGCACTCTGGCTCTGAGTTAATAAATGACATGGCAGCAGGAGACGTGCATTTTTACAGAAATGGAATCTAGAAGTGTTTTTAGGGTTTAAAAGCAGTTGGCAGGTTAATTTAAAATGTGCTGTCTGCTTTAATACATCAAGGACCCTAGCCAGAGAGAAAGAAAATGTATATGGTGAAAATGATGAGACAAAAATGGTTGAAATCAAAATCCAGCTGGGCTTTTAGTCTAGAGGTTTTCCTAGGTCAAATGGATCCAAACCAAAATGGCCTGTTGTCTGGGGCTTTGCACCAGAGAACTGAGCAAAAACAGATTAGGGAGAAAATGAGGAAGACAATTCACATTTTGAACATTTTCTTCTCACTCTAAAAATGACTTTAAAAAGGTTCTTCATAGGCATCTATGGTTCCATGAACAACCTTTAACATCCACATAATCATTTAATTGCACAAAATGTTATTTACTGAAACACTGAACTCAGAATTTTTTTAACAATAAAAATAAAAATAACAACAACAACAACTACTACTACATTATGATTATATTAGCCACAGAGAATTAGCGGATTACAACCAAATCAAATTTAGTTTACAATAGTATAAATTAGCTGTATAAATTGTTTATACATTGTACAAAGTAGTACAATTATCATGTGTCACAGATAGAGTGATATAAAAGTCACCCGCTGAAAGACAAAAAGAATATTAAAAATGCAATTGTTCATAGAGCCCAAATCAACAAGATTACCAGCCTGGTCAATTAGACTGTCTCACTGACTATGCACAGTATGAATGAACACACAGCTGACCTGTCAGACTGTTCAACCAGAACTAAAAAACTCGCTGATTAATACTGGCAATTTGCCTGCTACAATGAAAGGTCTAAATTCAGCCAAATGTTAATTGATTGAAGTGTTGAACATTTGACAGATCTGTCAGAATTAGAAGAACGGCAAGTACGTTAAGTCAACTTTCCCTGAAAAAACATGAATTAGAATATGAAACAATCTCAGAGGAACTTTTAGGTGCAGCTCAGACCTAAGCCTGAGTAGAACAATTTATTATTATTTTTTTTACTAAAGACATGGACTTTCTAAATATCTCCTTTTGTGTTCCAAGATCACAATCTAAAGCCAATGCGTCTGAGAACAGAAATGTGTTGGGAGTTCTGTTTGGAACTGTATCTGACATTCTATTTCTTCCCCACAGATGGGCAATGTGTCAAAAACAGCCCTGTTCGTGTCCACAATCTCCAGACAGCACGACATCCTCATGGGATCACTTTATTCATTGTTCTGTGAGTCCACAACCACCGTAACATTCTGATCTTCTACATGTTCCAATGTGGTTTCATCAGAGCAGGACAACGCTCAACACCCCAATGACTTTGAATACCTATTCTTTATGAATAACTCAGAGGAGAAACGGTTCACCTGCCATTAAGCTCCTTCTGCTTCTTACCCTGCCTGTGTCCACCTTGGCCAAATTGTCCTGAGGATCAAGGTCAAGGTCAACTTTATTATCCCCAAGAGGGCAATTTGTTTCACAGCCAGCAGTAAACCATACAATCAACAAAACAAACACCCACCACCACAACACACGGACAAAAACAAAGACTTCCATAAAAGACTTTATAATATACATAAAGTTGTTTGTAATTTAAAAGACCAATAGCAGCTGGTATAAAATAATTTTTAAATCTGTTAGTCCTACATAAAGGATGATCAAATATATTCTAAAATCAATTTTTCTGAGATGGCCACGTATATAATTACTTTGGGAAAGAGAATGGGGTGGCCATGAATGTGTGCAATAGTTCTGGTCTGCTTGATATTAATGTTTCTTTAGAAGTGAGAACTTTAATTATACCTCCGATGCGGCTGACAAATTGCTTGCATTATTGAAGCTCATGGGTTGATCCAACTTCAGTCTGTTAAAAGAAATAAGGATCATTGTTATTCTAGACTACTTCACCATACCTAGCAGGGTTTGCTTAGCATTTCTAAGCTCTATGATCAAATGTTCATGTGACAGGTTTGTCAGCAATGGGATAGAGATGTCACACTGTCGGGGGCGCATTTTCAATGCAGCTTTACAAAATTCAGTAGCTACTTTGATGAAAAGATGAATAGGTGAGAGAGTGGATGGATAGATCTCTTTTTCTCACCCAGGTGTCTTGTCACTCCTGGAAAATGGCATGCTGTTGTTTGTAGCCTACCGTAAGAGGTCATCTCTGAAGCCAGCAGAGTTTTTCGTTGTGAACATGTCTGTGAGTGATCTAGGGATGACCCTGTTTCTGTTTCCTCTGGCCATCCCTTCTGCTCTAGCACACAGGTGAGATCCTGCTTCACAGTTTTTTTTACTCTAATAGAGTCAAGAAGTTATATATGCACCCTCTGCCCCTCTTTCACGTTGTAGCATTCTGTCTGATTCATTTTATTGAATCGGTTTTTATACAAGGTTCAAAAATAAATTCAAATGCACTGTTAAAATATACGATTCACTGGCTCGTTTGAACACTTGCGACTTTTAAAACGGAAATATAGTTAAATGCTGCTATTTAACACTTATGAACATGTGTTTTATAATTTTGTGATCTTAAAGTTCAATCTTATGGTATTGTTTATGTTTTTGGTGCCAGATAAATGCTGCAATTGCAGAATTATAGCTATAGCTTGGCAAGTTACAGTTTCAAAGTTTCACCCATTGCAAATGCCTTATACTGTTTGATGTATTTTTTCAGTAAAGTATCATGGTTCTAAAGTAAAAACAAAGAAAATGAGTATTTCAGAGTTCAAGCAAAAACAGTAAAATGATCTCTCTCTTTTCTCTGTAGGTGGTTGTTTGGGGAGGTAGCATGTCTGTGCTATGCTGTGTGCGGGGTTCTATTTGGCTTATGCAGCCTAACAAACCTGACTGCTTTGTCGTCAGTATGCTGCCTCAAAGTCTGCATCCCAAATTATGGTATAATGATCTTTTGTCTCCCTTTAACCAAACTATTATTTTATAAACCATTATGAAATGATATTGTGCTTTTCTTAGCAATATTTTAAATATAAACATGGTATAATGATTAGGTGAGTCTCTGTCTCTTGATAAAATGCCACCTGTTAAATAACATGAAGAAGCATTGTGATTTTGTTACTCATACTTTTGTTTTTGTGAAGCAAAACGGTAAACTAGATGTCAGTGAAACAGATGTATTTATCTTTAATTATATGTCTTTAATTTGACTGCACTTCAAACAATGTTGCATCTCTGAATAAAGTTATTGGCCCACTCCTGAGTGGCCCACTCTGTTTCATTTACTTGTCAAAGGCAAATTTTACTCAGATTAGGTGTTTGGTGATTGGTCATTTTGGTTCCTGCATCTGAATCCTGGATAGACCTTGTCATAGTAAATCACAATTTCTAGGCCCCATCTATATTAAAATATTAACAGTTAACATGATCAGTTAACATGCCCCAAATGATACTGTTCTCCTGAATGTTTTTTTTTTTTTTATCAAGTCTAATCTCAAACAGCCGAATCAGGTCTGAGTGTTTTGGACTGTTAGCGCCGTGTTCTGTCTGAAGATTTGGAAAACTGTCACAATCGGTTCACTGTGAAATAAAAAGGCCGTCTGGCTTAAATACGCAAGAATAGGAGGTTAAAACAAATGGAAAGAGACACAAAAATGAAGAAAGATGCAAAAAGATAAGTGAGGACAAGTGGAACAACATGTAGGGAAAATTAGACAAAACAGGAGAGACAGAGTGATGAAACAAATTAAGCAAAGAAAGAAAGAAGAAGAGCATATAATGAGCGCACATTTAGGGCTTGCTGTAGCCTGAAACAGCAGGTCATTTCTTCTTTCTGTCTCTGTGGGATATGAAATTAAAAATAATTCCAACACTGACCTGTGTCAGGAGAATCATAGAGCCGGACCAATTAGTCACTTTGATCAGTCACACCATTTTTCATCAAAATATTTATTCATGCAGTCCTCGTTGCCACAGGTAACAAATTCTCATCCAGTCACGCTTGTGTGATGGTGGTTGGAGTTTGGTGTCTTTGCTGTGGGACCTTTGGCCCACTGGGGGAGTTTTGGGCCAGAACCGTACGGAACCGCTTGCTGCATAAACTGGTATGACCACAAACATTTTAGCATTAATATGTGAAATGTACGCAAACAGATTCTGCATTCATGCTTTTTCATCATTGTATGTTCCAAGGTACACTCCATCCCATGATGCCCTTGCCATGTCTTACATCATCAGTCTCTTTATCTTTTGTTACATTGTCCCCCTGTACCATCATCATCCTCTCTTACACCTTCATCCTGCTCACAGTGAGGGGGTCTCGCCAAGCCATTCAACAGCACGTCTCACCACAAACTAAAGTGACCAACGCACACACACTTATTGTCAAGGTAAGTAAGCTTTATGGGTTGATTGTTGTTGTTTTTTGTGTTTACAGTGACTTTTATATAGCAAAAAAGCTGTTAGTTTTAATACAAATCAACCCCTGGGACATAAAAGTGTACAAAAGCACATGTGGTGTCCACACGTTCACACTGTGCAAATATAACATATTTTATTGCCCTGTGGAGCAGACAGCACGAATGTGATACTATTGCTGAGTATGTACTTAACGTCCCTCAAAAAGTAATGCTGATTACCCATCCTCTGTCCTCTGAACAAGGGCTGGCTGTACCAGCCTTATTTTTTTAAAAACTGTGTCATGAAGCCCTGGTATACTGTATCCATGTGTAACTTTGCTGTTGGCAGTGAGTGCTGCACTGTTGAATATACTGGTGCTGAATGTTGATTATTGAGGCACACAAATGTCCCCTCAGAACATATGTGTTCATTGCATACATTTACACACATTTGGCGATCTGGGTCATCAACAGACACATAAAATAAGCAGTAATGCTGATAATAAATGAATATGGCAGCTTGTTCTGTTCATATTACATAGAACATACAGTTCAGAGGTTTGGCACAAAATTTTCAGAATTTTTTTTTCAGGATTCTTTCATGAATAGAACGTTCAAAGGATCAGCATTTATTTAAACAGAAATCTTTTGTAACATTATAAATGTAACATTATAAATGTATAACTGTTCATGACACTAAATGTCTTCACTGCAAAAAAAAAAAATTGTACTGGAAAAGACAAAAATACTGATTAAGAAAATCATTTTTAGCAGTGCTTACTGTCACTTTTGATCAATTAAATGCATTCTTCCTGAAGTAGTGTGTGTGGGAGAGAGAATATGGGTTACAGAGGTCAAAATATGATCTTAAAACATTTAAAAACAAATAATTCTGTCTAATTGCATGTCGACTAAGTACAGTATATGTGGTGTGTTTTCTTTCTAGCTCTCAGTGGCTGTATGTATTGGCTTCCTTATGGCTTGGAGCCCGTATGCCATTGTTGCCATGTGGGCTGCTTTCAGCGCCAATGAACAGGTCCCACCCACCGCCTTTGCACTGGCAGCCATTCTGGCCAAATCTTCCACCATTTACAACCCTATGGTTTATCTTCTCTTCAAACCCAACTTTTGCAAATCACTAAGTAAGGATACTCAAACTCTCCGCCACAGGATTTTTTTGAGCCACAGTAAAGCCAGTCCCACACCAGGAATAAAGGACCGGCAGGTGAAGAACTTTCAGCAGTGCAACAATAAAGATGCCAGCACCTCCACACCCTTTTCCAGTGGGCAGGCAGAGAGTTATGGGGCATAACATGTCTATGCAGAAGCGGGGCCAAGTTTTCAGCAAATTAATCCCCAGAGAACTGCGCATATTCTAGAGGGCACAGTTCAGAGTGAAATACCAGTGAGACAACTGACTGACAGAATGCAAAACGACCTCCTGTGAGAGATACTCAAGAAAGAAAGAATGCATAAAATGTAAGGAAGGAGGGGATGATGTAACGTGTAAAATCGCAGATGTCCTTAGATGCCCAAACACAAGGATAAAGAAAACTGAAAAGGAAGAAAATCTCACTGTTGTCTCAGAATTCTTACTGATCCTCAGAACTTCCTGCAGATTTCAGGAATGTTTCCTGAATGTTTCCTGCAATGTTTACTCAACCAAATTCACCTCTTTTTAAGATGTAGAAAGCATATTTCCATAATGGCAGTTCACACAGAATGTCATGCTTTTAAATTGTTTTCAATGTCAACATGAATTACATTACATGTGTTCTGTGGAAACAGCCTTCATTGTTTGAACAAGCCTCGAAAACTAAATATGATGTGATTTAAATAAATGATGTGTAAGTCCAGTGAGACGTCTAAAAAAATCAAGTTCAACTGCAGAGACTATGTGCCAGTTTCATACATGGTTTACAATGAGATAAGCAAGGCACAGTTCACTTAATGAACAAAGACTGACATTGGCTGAACAGGAGGAGTATCACAGCTGAAAAGGTTCAGAAAAAAACTTTCTAGGTGGGTTTTCATTGCCAAAGCATTGATAAAATTACATATAGCCAGTATTATCAGTGTCACTGTAATAGTAACACAAACTAACAGTGTAATAGCACTGTCAACTACAAATTTTGTACAGTTTGATCCCAGCTGAACGGCGCCCACTCCTATCGCACATGGATTCATTAAAGGATAAAAGTACTTAATCTGAATGGAAATGGCAGTAAAATACCAGTGGTTGGTGAGGTTGATTGGATGCATATTTTAAAAAAATTGGATGCATTTCAAACATAAAGAAAGTTCTGTACAGTGTAATGAGCAAATTCTACTTATATGGGTCACTACACCTTTAAAAACAAAGAGAGGCGGAAAAACGAGATCAGGAATTAGCTCAGTGAAATAGCCTTGAGGCACCCCATATTCAAAGAAAGCACACAGAAAGAGACAGACTTTTCCCTCAGATAAACAGGATCAAACATGTCTCTTCATGGAAAGCAAAACAATCCAAATTCTGACTTAAACTACAGTTAGATATTTGACTAGGAGATGTATGTTATGTAAAAAATAACTATTAATTTACCCAGGCTAAACTACACTCTTCAGTGGTATCTGTTAACTCTATTGTTGAATAAACTCTCTCCTCAGGCCTTGACTGAGAGAGATACAGTTCAACAGATACAATCACATTTGCGCTTTACAGCACTGCACTGTGCTCAATCCAACACTCAGTGAACTTTTGCTTGAAGGGTTGTGAGAGTCGACATCTAAAATTGAGGCTTTTAAAGCCAACCCAAAAGGGTTTTAAGGGCATTCTTTGTGTCGTAGAGGTTGCTGGAAACTGTTTAAATATAAATAATTAAAATATAGATTATATATAAAAAACAAATCATGATTTATGGGTAATCCCTTTTAATGGTAAAAAAATGCTAGATGCATGAATAAAATTATGCTGCATGTCCTGTTCATCTACTTAGGCGTTGTCTTGTTTAGCTTGTTTACATTGTAGTTGTTGCTGACTTTCTATGTGTTCATTCATCTGAGTTTCTGTCTTTCTGTACATTAAGAAAGGTAAGGACTGACTCTGAAGGATCTATACAAATAATCCATTTCAAAATGATTTACAACATGACTGAATCTTCTAGCACAAATAAATTGACTTGGACAAACTAAATGTTTAACAAGGCACATCATGAGACCTAATCGGTTCTGCCTAATTATGTGTCACTGCATTTGTGTCCAAGGTTAAGTTTCTCTTATACCCTTTACCTTCCCTGTCTATATATTTCAGTGAATTCATGGCTAATTTGAGAACAGACTCCTGGGTGGGACAACATACAGCTCTCTGAGCCAAATCAAAAGAAACTAGATTCAGATATACAGAGATCTCACCTTCCCTTGAATGTTTCTTGACTGCTCTCTCTTTCTCATTGCCTTACCTCACACTGAACAGATGCACTCATGGTCCACCCAGCATCTGTCCTTGACTTGTCTCAAAACCAGTGCAAATCATTCCGTTTTGGCAAGGTATTGTTTCCAGATGTGGAAGAAGATGGTTGTGTCTTGTAATTCAGGTCATTCAAGTATTCTTATAATTCAGTGTATTGTTCTAACAAACAAACTGACTAAACTTGCCATTCCTGTATCTCAGCTGGTAAGGTCACAGGTTTGATTTGCAGGTAACACACATGTAGAGTAAGGCATTCCCAGACTTTTTTGTTAGCTAAACCTCTAGATTAATTAAAGTGCCTCCTGAGATTTTAGGTTAATATTTTTTATAATTAATGACACATTTGTATGTTCACAGTTCTTGTTTCTCAGATTTCGGTTAATGGTCACATGACATGCAGGTGAACAGTTCAAATGTAATCTTTCAGTAAATGTTTTATTTAGATTTATGTTTTTATTTGTAAATTATTCGTTTTAAATTATTCATTTACATTTTTATTATTTCATTCATTATTAGCTTTTCATCCTCACAAACCCCAGTTTGGGAAACCCTAGAGTAAGAGATAACTTCCAGTCCAGGAGGATTGATATTTAATATTTTAAGTTATTATTAGTATTATAATATTTACATATTTACCTGTATTATTTACTTATATTATATTAAGTATATTAAGATTTCACTAAGAAAAAATTAGTCCATGTGTAAACATGCATGCGTACTGCAAAACAATCATCAACAAGATCAGCACTATTAAACTAATGGTAATACTTAAGTCCTGCGAGATCATTTTCACAATTGCATGATACACAAGATTGCACCACAGTTTGTATGAAACAACAGAACGCGAATCCGTGGTGTGATACGAGAAACATGAAAGTAACACCAGTTTTATTTATACCGGATGAGCATACTGATATACAGTGGTTGCCATGATTGACCAATCAGAAATGAGTTTTCCATAGAGCATTGTAATTTGCTTTTTGATACAATTTTGCCAATATAGGGATAACTTTATTATTTTCCTATAACCAGGCCTGGATTAAAAATTCAAACGCCCCTGAGCACAATGTCTTTTAAGGGCCCCCCATCCTTTTCTCTACCCTCCTCCTCTCCTCTAGTGAAATATTTAAATTTTTTTTATATTTCCTTCATTTTTGTTGAAAATAAATATCATTTCTGATCTGATATATGATGGCGGAAAAAAAATAGAAGAATGAGTTCAGCAAAAGGTGTATTTAAACTCCGGTCGATCGCGTCAAAACATAGAGCCATGCGCTTTACACCCTACGTGCATCTTTATAATGTTCTATGCCAACCAGACATTTGGAGCTAGTGTAAATAACCTCTGCCAACAAGGTTGGCTATTTGCATATAGTGTAACACTCTGAGTCTGAAATTTTTTCTTCCCCTCGCTTGGGCAGCAAGTGTGCATGGGCCCCTGGGCCCGATTCCATAATGCTCATTGGATAATCCGGCCCTACCTATAACTGTAGATGCATTCTGTTGTTCGGGTGTTTTGAAACTCAGACAGCTGTCAGACCAGATCTGTTCAAACCTGACTATTGTTTCTGAATGATACAGTGAGTTTCATTAGAGAGCTGCTTATTTTCTCACTTTACTGGCAGCAGCCTGAATCAATGGACTCACTGGGCTCGTGTTCATTAATAATTCATAAAACAGCTGATCCTCATTGTACTGTACTCACAGATCTGTCAGTGTATTCTCCTTTGGGACTAGTACTACCATTATCCTCTTTGTGTGTATGTGCATGTATGTGTTTAACTCCAGGCCTGAACTAATGCCATCCACCACAGACTTGACTGCCAGGAGTTTTATAGCCAAACATCACACTGTGTCAATGTGTCATTAATAGATTTTACAACCCCAGTTGCACCAGCTAATTCGTTTTTAGCCTAATGTCTTTTAAATCTCGTTAACCCACTGCTGTATATGGTGCCTAAACCTTGAAGTTGTTTTATTACAGACTCCAAATCTGAATTTCCTATTGCCTTCTAAGTGGGTGTGTCTGTGCGTGCTGATAAGGGGGAAACAAAGACCTGGCAGGAGATGTTAAAGGAGAGATCATGAGCTGGAGGCTTTGAAGGAGTTTGAATAGAAAGAGCAACAGAACTGTAAAATTGGCTTGAGTTGGACAGTCTGTCTCAAATGCTGGCGAGCACCCAAACTCACTGAAGCTCACGGACACAAACACGGCTTCACTCTGACCACTCATAACCATGTAAGCGCACACTGAATCAAGCTTTGGTACTGCGATTGAGCCAAAGACATCAGGAGATTTCACATAATTTGCTACTTTAGTCTGTTATAATGTTGTGATATTTCATAACAATACAAATGCATGTCCTTATATAGCAAAATGTCACCATGAAAGTCACCGTGAAATCAAAACTGACAATTCAACTTTTTTTTTTTTTTAATGATGCACCATGAATTGCAGTCTGATACATTTCAGAATGCATAGAGAAGTTTTGTTTGTTGTATGATTCAGGCAATATATTTAAAATATATATATTTCCCTTTTTATTCAAAGTCTCCCTTTCTTTTTCTGCATGGTTTCCTGTTTCATTTCTCACACAAAGAAAATAGACTGCTATGAGTTTGGGCGTCTATCCAAGGACCAGATTCAAACAGTTCACACAGACTAGCATGATGCTCATTTGCAGCTAGCTCATACATAGCTGAGGGCTGTGCAATCTGCCTAATACACACATAAACACACACACACACACACACTTACACAATTCCTCAGCAGCTTAGATATACTGTGATATCTTGTTTTTCTAGGTCATAGTTTAAAAAATACGTCACTTTCTAATGAGTCAACACTCTAGAGTCTCAGTAACTACACAAGAGGGTGACAGAACGAGATGGATGATGGAAAGAGAGATTCCTTTGTGTGTTTATGTGTTACTCTCTTCAGCTTGCTTATTTTGTGTGACCCAGATATATCCCACAAAAGTACAGAAAGCAAGAACGATTACAGTTCAATATTTCCTCCAGGCAAAAGGCTGTGCCAGAGAGTAGTAAGAGGAGGCCCTAGTGAATTATGGCTCTCATAATTGTATCTGAATCTTCTCTGGGGGAAAACATGTGTTTATAAAGCAGCCATCTGCATCATGAGTAGCCTACTGGCCCTTTTAATGCAGACTGGGTTTTCACCATGCACACAACACAAAGGAAATATTTTCAGTGTGTGGTGGTTTTATGGCATGCCAGATCACATTAGCTCCTCAGATAGGTGTGATGAACAAAACACTCCTTTCTCTCAGTGGTGAAATCCTACCTTTCTTTCTTTGTCCATTTAAGGAGAGAACACAGGTAGTGAGTGCAGCCCCTCCTCTATCACTAGAGGGGATGTCTCAGAGACGAAGTATGTGTGTATAAGTCCGTGTGTGTGTGTGTGTGTGGCTTCCTGTTTCATGAATCAGCCTTTAGTCATTTAGCTGATGGCATCAGATCTTATGCTGATATCGCACATACAAACCCGATTCCAAAAAACTTGGGACACTGTACAAATTGTGAATAAAAACAGAATGCAATGTGGAAGTTTCAAATTTCAATACTTTATTCAGAATACAACATAGATGACAAATCAAATGTTTAAACTGAGAAAATGTATAATTTTAAGGGGAAAATAAGTTGATTTTAAATTTCATGGCATCAACACATCTGTGTGGCATCCCCTCTTCTTTTTATAACAGTCTGCAAACGTCTGGGGACTGAGGAGACAAGTTGCTCAAGTTTAGGAATAGAAATGTTGTCCCATTCTTGTCTAATACAGGCTTCTAGTTGCTCAACTGTCTTAGGTCTTCTTTGTCGCAGCTTCCTCTTTATGATGCGCCAAATGTTTTCTATGGGTGAAAGATCTGGACTGCAGGCTGGCCATTTCAGTACCCGGGTCCTTCTACGCAGCCATGATGTTGTATTTGATGCAATATGTGGTCTGGCATTGTCATGTTGGAAAAATGCAAGATCTTCCCTGAAAGAGACGACGTCTGGATGGGAGCATATGTTTTTCTAGAACTTGGATATACCTTTCAGTATTGATGGTGCCTTTCCAGATGTGTATGCTGCCCATGCCACACGCACTCATGCCACCCCATACCATCAGAGATGCAGGCTTCTGAACTGAGCGCTGATAACAACTTGGGTTGTCCTTGTCCTCTTTAGTCAGGATGACATGGCGTCCCAGTTTTCCAAAAAGAACTTAAAATTTTGATTAGTCTGACCACAGAACAGTTTTCCACTTTGACACAGTCCATTTTAAATGAGCCTTGGCCCAGAGGAAACGCCTGTGCTTCTGGATCATGTTTAGATATGGCGTTTTTTTTTTGACCTATAGAGTTTTAGCCGGCAAATGCGAATGGCACGGTGGATTGTGTTCAACCGACAATGTTTTCTGGAAGTATTCTTGAGCCCATGTTGTGATTTCCATTACAGTAGCATTCCTGTATGTGATGCAGTGCCGTCTAAGGGTCCGAAGATCACGGGCATCCAGTATGGTTTTCCGGCCTTGACCCTTACGCACAGAGATTGTTCCAGATTCTCTGAATCTTTGGATGATATTTTGCACTGTAGATGATGATAACTTCAAACTCTTTGCAATTTTTCTCTGAGAAAATCCTTTCTGATATTGCTCCACTATTTATCGCCGCAGCATTGGGGGAATTGGTGATACTCTGCCCATCTTGACTTCTGAGAGACACTGCCATTCTGAGAGGCTCTTTTTACCCAATCATGTTGCCAATTGACCTAATATGTTGCAAATTGGTCCTCCAGCTGTTCCTTATATGTACATTTAACTTTTCCGGCCTCTTATTGCTACCTGTCCCAACTTTTTTGGAATGTGTAGCTCTCATGAAATCCAAAATGAGCCAATATTTGGCATGACATTTCAAAATGTCTCACTTTCAACATTTGATATGTTATCCATATTCTATTGTGAATAAAATATAAGTTTATGAGATTTGTAAATTATTCCATTCCTTTTTTACTCACAATTTGTACAGTGTCCCAACTTTTTTGGAATTGGGTTTGTACTAACACCTACTAAACTGGCAGCACATAGGCCTATATACCCACATGAACACAATTTCACGCTTTTGTGAAATAAACAAAATGTTATGTTTATCTTGCATACGTGAATGTGTTTCTCACATCACTGATACCCAAACAGAATGTGCTAGGGGTTTTTCAGCACTAATTTTAAGGAAAGATCTGATGAATTATGTGGAATAGATTTAAACATAGTAAAATGTGTTATACAGCTCAAGCTATAGTAGTAGGCCAACGCCTATTGAAAACATAGTCAGATTAGCAAAAATATGAATCATTTCATATAAAAAATAATAAAAGAAACAATATGTGTACATGCAAGAGGTGATGAATGAGTACAATTTAGTAAATGACAAGTGCTTTGTGGAAATTCAGTGGAAATCTCCAGAGCTTTATGCAGGCATAACTTCCGCGTGAGTCAACAAGAAAACAAGAGAGGTAGATTTCAAGATAATTCCTATTAGATACATCATTAACTGTCAACATTTAGTCACAAGATACAGTAAGTTAGTTCAATTTAAAGTAGGCTACTTAAAGTAATTATTTTATAGGTATCGGTAATAAATAAATAAATAAGCAAGCATGCATGTCGAATTGCTTATAAAATTGATGACATGACTTGACAGCTCAGTATAGGCTATCTATGGAATTGGTCGACAAAAAAGTTGGTTCACTCGTGTGTACGGTCATGAATAAATTAATAACAAATAGCCTAAATGAGGCCATTTCCCAAATAGCTGTATATTATAAACTAGAAACAATACATACTTCTGTGGTGGGATTATATTGTTGTGTGTAATAACAAAAGATGTCACAGTTTAGGGGTTTGTATCATAAGTGGTCTTTTGTGTCCGGCGCGTCTCTTTAAAAGGCGTGGCGTAGTCAAGCGGCACAAGCACGAGCTTATTTCACCGTCTGCGATCACGGAGGGGGGGGGGGGGGGGGGGGGGGGGGCCCCGGGTATTTGTCACACTCACGAGCTCTGTCCGTTTGAATCACTTCACAACGCAATAAGTCGGATGATTTGCATTTTAAAACGTATTTAACCAAATAATTAACTGAATCTGGATTTAACGCACTGAATCTTTATATGGACTGCGCACTTTGCAGCATTCAGCGTGTTTCCCCACTGTATTTTCCCCGTAGATAGTAGTTCGATTTCAGAAGAAGGCGAAATGGCAACGGACGAGCTGTCATCGAAGCTGAACCGCAGGCTGCAGATAGAGGAGGGCGAGCACGAGCCGGTGGCCCTGGACGAGGCTCATGAGAACGGAGCGCACGAGAAAACGGCCACGGTCAGCGCGGATTCAGAGCTGGGAGCCAAACTGCAGCGGCGCGGGGAGCTGAACGAGGGCGTCGGTGAACACCAGCAGCCCAGCATGAAGGTGTTTAACCCCTACACCGAGTTCAAGGAGTTCTCGAGGAAGCAGATCAAAGACATGGAGAAGATGTTCAAACAGTAAGTAGCTCATACCAGCTGCTGTCATCCTCTGCTGCTGCAGATGTGAGACCTGTGCATGACATCTCAACCCCCAGAGACATCCAGCATGTCCTCAAACAATTATCATCCATCTATCTATCTATCTATCTATCTATCTATCTATCTATCTATCTATCATCTATCTATCTATGTCTGTCCATCTTTAAAGTTCATTCTTCAACATTGTTTATTTAGTATGCTTTTATCAAGGTCTGTACTCATATTTCTGTCCTATTAAAATTGAGCTGAATGTTTAAACAGGAACAAGCTATCTAGTTCATAGTCTGCGACACTTAATTCACTCTGTGTTTACTTCGTTGTGCTGCACATTTTTGGCTGAAACTCCTTCATACATTTAAGAAAGAGCCATAAGCTCAGCCCCACCTAAGTCTATTCCACGTGCATTCACACACGGATATATGTAGGACTTTGAACCATGGGTTGAGAAAGTTCCTTTGGTCATGTTCAGGTTTCCGTGTCTCTAATCGAGAGGCATGTCGTGCAGTCAAGGTTGCCCAGTATGACACAGTTCTGTTGCCACCTTGGCTGGATTCTTAGTGAGACTGCCCTCTTCTTTCACAGTTGATGCAATTTACACATTTTCCCCATGTTCGGTATCCAAAACTACTCTCAGAGCTTTTCTAAATGCTGTCTGCTGCATACAGGGTTGGCAGGGCCTTTTATGTCAGGCAAGGTTCACTGACAGAAACAAAAAAACTTCTCTGAGCTGAAAAGGTACGGGGAGCCGAATCTTCGTGAGAGTCGCTGCAGGAACTCTGTGGTGGAGCGATCGGTCTGCGGCTGCGACTGCAGGGTCGGTTTCACACAGGCCTGAACCATGTGGGAAACGGGGCTGGTTGAGAAACTAGCACTCTGAGGAAGTAGTGGGTTCCTCTCCCCATTTCTGCTATCAAACAAAGCTACCATTGTTGTGAATTAGCCAAAACAGGCCGCCCAAATCTGTCTGAGAAGCCCTTCGCATCTAGATGAGTTGGCCTGTGCATTTTTTGTAACTTCACAAATGAATTAAATTTATCAGAATGTTCTATTTTTCACAGATTCCTGTTCTTGTTATTTTAGTATTATTTAGAGTGAATTCAGGTAAATTGGGACTTTTTTTCTGCCATTGAGATGAATGGGGAAAATGGCGCAATCATCATGAATTAATCCTACATACATTTTAATTTTAGTGTATTATTTTAGTAATTTTGTTATTGTTTTTTTTTTTTGCTATATAATTTCTAGCTTTAATGACTTAATTACTTCTATGAAACTCAAAGGAAGATATTTTGAAAAGTGTCTCAATATATTTTTGTGTCCATAAAATGAAAGTCGATATTGTCCAAAACAAATATTGGACCCCGCTGACTTTCATTATATGGACAAAACAGTTGAAACATCCTTTAAAATATATTTTTCTATGTTTCACAGAATTAAAGAAAGTCGTACAGGTTTGAAACAATGTGAGCGCGAGTAAATGGATGATTTAAATAATTCATTATTAATCATCTGCACTAGAGAACAATTAGTTCTGTCACTGTTCAACCTTTTAATCTCATTTGGCTGCAAAATAGATGTGATAACAGTCTATCACAATAGTTTCGTTACCTCTAGGTAACCACATGCGTGTTACAAAAGTAGATAATGGCTTGCTTGAATTGTTTGTTTCTTCTAAATTATTGTGTGTAGACTATTGTTTCAGAGTATCACCTTTTCTATTATGTCTGTAAATTAGTTCCTTGTGCAGTTCATTCGAGGTGTCTGGAGTCACCAGACCTCACCCAGGGTGAGATATAGCACTAGTTTCATTCAGTCTCTTTGATGGTGTTGCCCATGGCGTTATATGGGCTGAATGAGACAGGTGAGGTGGTTTCATCCTCAGGAGAGTGTGAAGTGTGCATAGCTCCCTTTGTTATGGATAAAACAAAGCCTCTGTGGTTACTTTACAAGTTAAACATTAGCTAGAGTTTTTCATGGTCTATTCCCAGTTAAGATAAGATAAGGGGTTTGTAAGTCAACATGCCGTTTAGTTACTTATCCATGTTGTTTACCTCCATACAGGTTTTCAGCAAGAGAGAATTGTGCACTGCAGTTGATTTATTATTTTCCAGCTCTATAATGGCTGTTTGTGGCTTTGCCTGAAGCCCTGAATGTAGATAAGGAAACAAAGATGAGACATGGGCGTTGAAGAGGCAGATTAGGAATGCTCTTTATGCCTGTATGAAGCAATTATAAGAACTCATTGATTGATTGTCTCATGACCTTCCAAACTAAAGATGATATTATTAGCTTTGCTTTACGTAGGCACATTCAGTACCCAATAAACACTCAAAAACTTCAGTTGCAGCAAATGTTGCGGTCTTAAATGCTTTTGTGCAGAGGGAGGCAGAAAAAACACAGGGAGGGAGAAAGAAAACTGCGTAACGGCCACAATCTGGCCAGAGTCCAGCTGATAAGAGGAATGCAGGTTTTGCCTTAACCTCAGGCCACTGTTCAGCAGGATTCAAAACTTTAGATTCAGGACCAGCATTCAAACCATAATTTCTGGGTGGTTTTGTAGGGAAGATTTATATGAAACTGTTAAAACTTTGCATAAGTCATTTAACTTTCATGGTGTGATTGTAATAACTACTGATTTGAATATTTTCTGTTTTTATCCGATTAAAAGGCACTATCCTGTTTTACATATTTGTGGTTAATGGAAAAAAATGCATATAAATGCATGTGTTCTTCACATAGCGAAGTACACTACACTATTTGTAGGAACAGTCCTGTGGGGGACACATGCTTTGTTTAAAGGTACAAACAATTGAACCTGAAACATTTGTGTTTCCTGCTCTTTTTGGTGGCCGACACCTACAGAGTTCATAGAAGAGCATAACCCTGGGCTTAGCCTGCAAAGTGAGATTGATTTTGAGCAGATGCAGATTTAGCATTGAGGATTATTAATAAGAGGAATTCATTCATGTCAGAACATGTCTTTTGAACGTGCTGTGTATTTGCACCTTACCAAGAAAACTTTTTTTTTTTTTTTTAATCAAATACAGAAATTAAACTTACATCTGGCTAAAATCGCTATGTTTACCAAGAATGCACAGTATATCAAGACCATATTGGTTATTAGACATTTTTTAAATTTATTAGCATGAGTTGACATTAAAAAATACAGTATATAGGAAAATATTAAATATTTAATTTAAAAACAAATAATTTAATAACACTGTACCATGTTATTTATTTTTTTCCCGTTATCAGCCATTTTTATTTAAAATGGATAGCAAGTGATCACTCAACATGCATAAAAGTCTTGAATTGGAGTTTCTGATATTAGACCTCTTGGCTAGCTAAGATCCTTCCAGCAGATTAACTCCAACCCCTCTTATCCCCCCTGCTCGTCTTTGGTAATGTGAATGTTAGCACGACCTAATTGGCTGAGTGATTATGGGTACAGGTCCCATGCTGTGCCTACATATGAGCGAGGGGCTTTAGTCCTTTGAGGAGCATTCCTGCGGAGTCGCCTCCAGTAATGAGGGAAGCAGAAGATAAACTCTGCGCTCTTCCTCTTTCTGCCTGCCCTCTTTTTCCTTGTGCATTTTTCTCTGGGCCATATTTCTCAGAAAAGATAACATCGAACACATTAAGGAATGTTTGGACGTAAGCCATAACATATCTGCAGGCCACTGGATATGTTTCCACGGGAGTTTTTAGTGAGTTGTCAGTAGGCAAAATATTGCTTGTTTCTCATTGACGGCCATCATAAATTCACTGTGGTAATGTATATTATAGCAGAATGTAATGAGCACTTCTCTCTTCAGTGCATATATTTGCCAAGTCTGTAAATGGTTATGCCTTTCTCTCTTCAGAAAGCAGAATGACGTGATTATTCTCTAAATAACCCATTTCCTCATCTCTGGAAATCCTGCATGTTTAAAGAGCCCCTTAGCACAGTTCAGTTTGACGAACAGGATGTTGTTGTGCGTCTAATATGATGCAGATGCATTGAAAGACAGCCAAGTATTTTATCCACAAAAGCTACTGCATTCTGTCAAATTTAACTGACACAGTGACCTAAGAGAATAAGACGAAGTTAAGAGAGAAAAGGAAGCCAATCAATACATGCCGTCTCAGCAAATAAGATGTATGACACTTGCTCACAATATATATGTAAAACTGATAGGCTGTCTTGCGTTGGATTAATTTAATTAGGTTCCCTATTGGTTTGCTGTTTAGCTTTGCTATCCTTTGAAAGAGAAATTTAATAGCGATTTGGCTTGGAGTATAAAAGACTGATGCATATAGCACAAGGGGCGTATTTTCTTCAGAAGCTGCCAGTGGTTGTGTAGGTGTGAGTTTTATTTAGACACACACCCTTATTTGGCATTCACACACAGTCATCACATGCTCATAATGACTCATTTAGGCAGTAGGAAGTGTATTGTTGTGTTTCCAGAAAGGCCAAATGTAACCTCAGCAGTACTTCAGGAAGTTCTCCTCTTTTAGTTCTCATTCCGCCAGGTCTTTACTCCCTGTTCTTTCTGTTTGTGGCATTTTATGTTCATGCTTTGAATTGTCCGCTCACTATAAATAACTTCTGGGATTGTGTGGCTGTTGGTTGATCCGTGAAGGATTCTGTTTAAGGACTAATGTTAAAGTCACCTGGTCTATAATCCCAGTAAATTAAGGTTAGTGCTGCCTGTGATCATCAGCTACAGCAGCGGAGAATGCAGTTCATTGCTGCATTATACGCACTGCATACAGTTGTGCATGAACAGCATCCGTGTTTACCTCAATAAATATTCATGAGCTTTGTACAGTCAAATAAGCATTGTGCTTTTAGTTTCAGTATCTGAGGGAAATTGTTAAAAATGTCAAGCAGCAACAGTAAATGTTAACTGGAGTTATGAAGAAAAAACATGGAAATATGAATGTTAACCCAGGATAAAATGTGAAACATGACCCAAGATAACCTAGGATCACCTTCACCCAAGTGTGAAAAGTCTGTGCGCATTCATCTGTGACTCTCTTTATTTATCACAGAATATTTTCAAAATTTGTATGATTTATTGAATAAATGTGATTAATTAAATGTATTAACGTAACGTTATATGTTAACATTTTGTTTATATTAAGATTTTATATATTAGCAGATTTCATTATTATGTTCTGTAATCCAGAACTGTATATTCTTCAGTAAAAACAATAGTTATAAAGGGGAAATAAAAAGAAACAATTTAAATAAACATTGATTTATATCAGGGTTTACATCTTGATTTGATGTTCTTTTTTGCATTTTAATTTAGATTAGAATGAGATTTTAATGTATTGTTGTTCAGTGCGGCGTTGGACTCAAAAAGGACACAACATCTCACTTGATCATCAGTTTTTGTAACAGCAGTCAAGTGATCTGTAAATGGGAACTGTAACTGTCTTGCATATAAAATGAATATGAAAAACATTCAAAACCTTTGTTCAGGTGGTTTACCATTTTCTGTGGATTGGCCTTTAGTAAGAAATGTTATCCAGTACTGCAGTGACTCATCTCTGAGAATGCTTCATCTTTTTGTTAATAGTCATCTATAGAGTGGGTGGATAATAATGGATCCATCTTAACAGTTATGTAAACCTTCGTGCATTTAGCATGTCATCTTTATATGTGCAGCGAGCTGGATTGAATATCTGGATTGAGAAGCCTGGACCATCTTAAAATTGAACTTTACAGGCTCCGGTTCAAGTGGAGACACTGTAAAAGATCAGAAACATTTTCCTGTCGATATTCTTGACTGTAGGAGTTTCCAACCATTACAGCAAGAATTGCAAGTGTGTGTGAAGAGCCCTGTCCCTGAATGCTATTGATCTCAGGTAATTCATGAGGAAAATGATTTACGTGGGTCGGAGGGAGGTGGAAAGGTCATGTTCTGGAGAACTATGTACTGGAAGCTGTCAGATTTTTTATAGCAAAACACAAAGTGCCTTTGAAAGTGGAAACTGACCGTTTATTCTCTGACAGTGATCTTTTTTTGAGTAATGTATTTAACTTAATTTTTTATAAATCATGAAAAGGGAAACATTTGGCATGGTTTCGACTATCCTTTGACCAAAAGTCTCACACAAGAACATGAACTACCTGATCACTTTACAGAAAAGAGTTTGTAGATTCCCTTTCATAGGTTACAATCTTTTAGAAATGATTTGCTGTTTTGTAGGCTGTTGGTTTCCGATTTGCAGGTTTGAAGAATGTACTCTGAATTGATCATGTGTTTGTGAGGGTTTTTCTGTGACTTCTCCTGTCAGCTGTTGCTTGGCAACCTGGGATTAAGGAGATTGGCAGGAAGAGATAGGAAAGGGAGGGAGCGAGTGACAGGAGGAGGAAAAAGAGTTGGTTGGTCACTCCTCATGCGTCGGAGTGCAGTATGAAGTTTCTTGTTTATCAGCACATCATGGACAAAGTAATCATGAGAAAATGCTATGCTGACATGTTACTGTCCTTTAGATCACCTTGAGCTGCGTCCTGGAATACTGCTATCTAATTTTTAGCTCCAAGGCATCATTCCACTTAAATTTAATCAGGCATTTTCATAATTAAATCAGTAGTAGCTATAGGCATGCATTACAGGGTGACTGTTCAGACAGGCATGTGTATTTATTTAGGCTGGTATCAGGCAGCATTCCCAAAACAGTTGCTTTCAAAGTCCACAATTCACAATCCATTTAGCTTCAGTGATTGGTTTAAGTAACAGTCTGCATGAATTTAAGTGGTGGTATTTTAGGCATCAGCATCGACATTTTCACTAAAATGTTTTTCACTTCTAAACTACCCATTTAAACTCAGCTGCATTCAGTTTCTACCAGAAGCTTTTAGAGTTATAGGCCCGGTTTCACAAACGGGGCTTAGCTTAAGCCAGGACTAGGTCTTCAATAAATTAAGATATTTAAGCAACTTTTACAAAAATGCCTTAGTAGAAAACTTTACAGGTGTGCATCTTGACAATGACAAGATGGCAAGATATTTTCAGTTGAGACCGCTCAAACATGCTTTTTAGTCTGGGACTATCTTAAGCCTTGTCTGTGAAACCGGGGGATAGTGTACAGCATCATTACGTGCACACACACAAGTTTTTACAGATGCCAAGATACATACTTATTGTTGATAAGTGACAATGGAACTTCTAAGATTTGCTGAAGAATTTCATCTTTGCTCAGAGATTTGCATTAAAAATGTTATTAACCAATCCCACCTTAGCAACTGTTGCAGTCTGTCATAGATCAGACAAGCTCTTGTCTTATGGAAGTCCTGTGGATACTTTTGGAATTTGACTGCGAAATAAAAATGTGGTAAAAACATGGCGTTTATTATAAGAATACAATTTATTTCCTCAATATTTTAATTTTTTTTAGTTTATGCTGTGGGTTAAACTGTCAAATTAGCATTAGTACAGTTTGATCACAAATAGATTCACGTCATTGCAGTTTCATTGCAGTTCACTGTACTAGTGAATGTGTTGTAGAAACATAAGGAACAATTCTGTACATTATTACTGTAATAATTTATAATCGCTTTGAAATGAGGATTTCCTTTTTTCTATGGCTCGATGGCAGTCTCTACAAATTTTAGTCATGTTACTGGATAATTTAGAAATTTCTTTAAAGGAAAAAATTGCAGATAAAAAGCTTTTCAACATTACACTTTATTGCAAAATAATATCAATCCAATTTTTAACACTATATACTAGTAAGGGGCCGGTATGAGATTTTGACGGTATGATAACCTTAAGCAAAAATTTCACGGTATCACGGTATTGTCGTTACAGCTCTAAAATGTGTTATTTTTAAATGACTGGGTAAGAAAAAAAAAAAACTTTTTTCTGCTGAACACATTATATTTTGTTTTTGCGCAACAAAGAATATTAGGAAAACAGTAGAATTGTTTACTTTTTCTTTGATTTGTTCCTAACAAGAAGACAAATAAGGACTGACATCTTTATTTAACCTAAATCTGTAATTACAGTTATTTAATTTGTTATATAACTCATATACATACCATTTATATAATTTCATATCATCTTAATTAGCATCTATACTTCATATACATAATTTGATTTTAATAAAACCAATGTGAAAATTATTTACTTTCATGCCTGAACGAAGCAAACAGCCAGAAGCTTGAAGAGATCCGATTCACTCTCTGACAGCAGGTGGCGTTTATGAACAGCAGTGATACAGTGTTTCTTTGGTTACCGCCATAAACAAAGCAGCACTGCGCTGAAACACTGCTTTAATATGAACTATACAGAGATGAGATTAAAAGAAAATACCACGTAAACTTTTCTGAAGACAGTCAGTTCCCCTCAGAAACACATTCATATAAACCCCAACATCAATATTGAGGATTTTCTTACAATAGTTCGTGCATCATGAACAGTGAGTGATCTGCCTGCTACAGTATTTTTCTCGGTGCGTCCTTCTTCAACGTCTCTGGCCTGTGTTAACAGGCGTTAAGACTTCATATTTCAAATAAACAACATTTTGGAAAAATTATTTTTTTTTCTTTTTTTTTTTTTGCACGGCAACGCAGAGAGTTTGTTGCTAGGCCAGAAGAGAGATAAGCTGCAATAAGACAAAAAATGTCCGGTTGCCGATCGCGCAAGTTCCAGGGGCAGCTCCTTAGTTCGGCCATCTTACACACACGTGACTGACCGCTCTCTCGCACCAACAGGAGGAGGGGGGTCGTGTTACTCTCTACACTGCACTCAACCTGAGGGATTCCTACACTTTCAGTCTTTGAGGAGACATGAAAAACAGCGCATACCGCAGGAACGGTATAACGGAAAATATTAGTGGTTATGAAACCGTGAAATTTTAAAATCGCGGTATACCTTGAAACCGGTAATCAGCCCATGCCTACTATACAAAAAAAATCATTGTGTGTGTGGAAGACTCAGTTCACTCCTGTGGCGTGTTCTGTGAAGTGTTGAGTTATGTTAACCAAAGGAGGTGGTGCTTAGCAAAAAAATCACTGTCCCTTTGAAAAAATCCCTTTCAAGGAAACTCGGTGGCCATATTTGCTATGCCTCCAGGCAGCTGTTTCAGACATGCAAGATCACAGCATGAACTTTACAATACCAAAATCTCAAAAACTGCTTGCCAGAGCCTGCATTTAAATAACATATTTTGAAACTGCAGCAAAATCTGACATGAACTGTCCCATAAATGTTATTTCCTATGCTCAGATAGTCTTAAGCGCGTGTCACAAGACACAGTCTGTTTCTATGGGAACCAGAGCTTTAATGGCAGCTGCAGTGACATGATGACTTTACCACTTGAAGATTGGCTCTATTATTTAGAAGGCAGGACTTATTCCACCATATTGTGCATTGCACTCTCTCCTATTCATAGTAATTTAAGTGAACAGTCTTATTATAATCACAGTCTATGACATTGTCCAGCTGAAGAACTGATGATAGTGTCAATGTTTTGAAGTGTCCAGTAGCTTGCTTATTTCAAAAGAATTGTATTAAAGTCAGATGTGTATTAAAGTTCTGCTCTTGGGTGGCTCAACTTAAGTGTTCGTTTTGAACAAATCATTTGTAAATGAATTTCGAGAAGGATTTGCAGCTAGAGAGTTTTTCTGGGGGTCAGTCTCCTAAAAGTATGGAGCGTACAGTAGATTCAGAACATGTGTGTCCGTCATCAGGAGTAGTCAGCATCGCAGCTAAATCCTCATTAGCTGAAGACCCCTGAGACTGCACAGGAAAAATTTTACACCTTTAAATAGCAAGAAAATAAAAACATTCCTTAACTTTCATTCAAGTTCAGACATGCATGGTAAAGTGTTTCAAGAGTTCTAGAAAGTGGATAACTGGATATCAAGAGGACATTTTAAGTACAGAGCACAAACGTAGTTACAAACTAGCTTTCTTGTTCCTTATTTTGACTTTCTTTATAATTACTCAACAAACTTGATTTTGTTCCAACAACAGCAACTGAATTGACTCGGGAGTTCAAATCCAGCTTTCATTAAAGCCAATCAGATGAGTCAAACCTTTTTGCTAAGGCAGAAGGAAGTCTGTATCAGCTCAAGGCTTTGACTGTACCTCTCTTGGTTATTATTAGGAAGTGCCTATTGCATTTGCTTCCTTAATCTCTGTAGTGTGAAATGTTCAACTTAAAGACTTATTTGGGCAAAAAATGTGATCTTCCTCAAGTGCACATTGTGACAAAAAAGGGGGAAATTTCGATTTTTCGGACAGCAACTGCATTGCATTTCCATATAGACACTTAAACATTATTATGTCAGCTGTGTTTGGTAAGAATAAGGCGGAAGTGTCCCCAATCGATGCAACCAACTGAAGTGTTACTGGGTTTTTAGCACTTGAGAGCTTTTCATAATCTGTGAAATATCTCCGACCCTACAGATAAGAGTAGATGGAGTCAGATATAGTCAGAAACTGTCAATACTTTTTTAACCACCTGATCTTGATTTTAATCTGGCCTTTACTGTGTTTTAATCAATCAAATGCATCCTTCCTTGCTGAATAAAAGTATTAATTTCTTCTAAAAAAAATAATACAAATCCTAAAAAACCCAACTTTTGTATAGCTACCTTTGGAACCAAGGCCACTTGAAAATTATTAGTTGATGTGGTTTTGCAATGAGATTTTTGTTTATGCAGATTCCCCTTTACAAAGAGAATTTATTGATAAACCATGAGATCATAATTCACCATGTTCAGGCTAAAAACCTGTTGAGCATGATTGAGAGGAAGTGACACCACTTGGCTCAGTGATTCAGCTTGACTGATGATGACGAAATGAAAAGAACAGTGAAAGTCTAAGCATGGCAGTAATCTTTCACAAATTGTAAAGCATGAGGAGTTTTTCAGAAGTAAGCATATGTGATTTCAGGCGCTGAGGTTTGACTGCATAATTAAACATGATGGATTTAAATTACAGCTGACCGTTAATTGCACTGAGCATGCTTGACCTTTCTTTTGTTAAAGGGGTCATTTAATGCAATTTCAATTTTTCCTTTCTCTTTGGAGTGTTACAAGCTCTTGGTGCATGAAGAAGATCTGTAAAGTTGCAAATCCAAAGAGATATTCTTTATAAAAGTTCAGAGTCAGCCACACCTACCTAAAACATCTCGTTCTAACACGCCCCCACATATCTACGTCACTATGTGGGAAGATTTGCATAACACCGCCAAATGTTCACGCAAAGAAAGAAGCCGAAACTTTTATTCTCGCTGTAGTATTATTACCGCCGCCGCCATGTCGTGGAGACGCCGTGTGTTTCGTTGTGAAAGCGAAACTACTTGTTTGGTCTTCCAAAAGAGGACGATCTCCGCTTCGTCATGCCTAGAACTGATCCGTGCTGGTCGCTGAGGGAATACATCAACTTTCACCGTGGACGAAGCGAAATCCATCCCGGGGTCCGTCACATGTGGTTGCCACTCATTCGTCGGATCCGCCGGGCGCGCCGTTCTCGACCAGCGCCTCGGCTCACTCTATCACGGCCTCGATCACTCCTTATCCCGACCTCAAGCGCACCGCTAACGCAGGCGCTGTGTTGTTCGTTGTGAAAGCGACAACTACTTTGTTTGGTCTTCAAAAGAGGACGATACAAATCAGTGGTTATTACAACACTGTCCAGAAACAAGTGTCAACCCAATATCCAGATTGTGCAGCGCATTTTATGGGGACTGTTTACTGATCTGGGAGAATAACTAGATAAAAATGACTGGAAGTTTGACCAAGTAAGTACGTTTATATTAAGGATTTGCCACTGATGATTCAAACGCGAGAGTTGGCAGTAGAAGTAGCACTTGTTGTTTTTCCTTGCTATGATCACCAAAGCAGACAGAGTTTTATGTTTACGCTGCGCGATGCAATGCAACGTGTAAAAAGTCAGTATAAGTTATTATAATCAGTAATTATGTCCCCACTGGATGCAACAAATGTCTCATTTGTAATGTTTTAATGTTTTTGTCTCGTCGCTCTGGCCGGGACACGGCATCAACAGTATGTGAGGGGCGTAACAATTCCGTCTCACGCTTGAGGTATTCGGCCAAGCACAACGCACTGGATAGCTGGCAAATCAAAGCACACCTCGCTTTTCAGAACAATGAGCCTTGTAAAAATCGACGCGTTTCAAAAAAGGCGGGGCATAGAGGAGAAACAAATATGTACAGTATGTGGAAAAAAGAGTTTTTTTTTTTTTACTTACCCCATAAGAACACCTTTCATTACACCAAATAATGTTCTTTTTAGCAGCATCATATGACCCCTTTAAACAGACTAGCATATGCAGACATAAATTATTGATTTTAGGGCTGCAACTAACGATTATTTTTTTTTTCGATTAATCGATTAATCAAATAAAAAAGCCCAATTTTCTTTTTTGTTTGTTTTATTGACAAAAAAACACTTCAAACAAACGTGCCAACTGAATGTTATGAAAACAAGTGCTTAATTTATTAGACCACCTGTCATAAAGAGAAAACAAATATTTTAGGAATCTGTCAAAACAATGGTTTTTTTTTAAATCTAAAAATTTTAATGTTAATTTATGGCAAATAAACAAACGAAACAATAGTTGTATTTTTCACATAATAACAAAAATGGCCTCCTATGCCTTTTCATAACAGCTTGCAAAGTTTAGGTACTTTTTGACTGTAATTGGGCATCTGGAAAAAACACTTGCTTGACTATTTTTTCTGCCTTTCACAGACAACAGCAATAATTATATTATAGCATTAGAAATAGCCTGCTACTGTTACTAAAGATCTTACACAAATGGGAGGACTAACCTATACAGAAAGCTAAAAACTGATTTTGGTAATCACCAATACAGTTAGTTTAGAGTAGCAGTGGCACAAACCTTACCTAATTTGTTAAAAACCTTACATACATTTTGTTTTAATACATTTGTTAAGCACTGTATAGTGAATATAGTTTAGATCTCTACATTAAAAATTAAATAATAATAAAGATAAAGACAAATAAAATCACAAACTCAGTTGTAACCAATAGGTAAGAGTAATGTTCTGCAGGAACACACATTCACTTTGACCACAGTCACGTCTTACTGTCATTTCTTTATCCTGTAAAAGATATATTCAGAAAATTACACGCTGTTATCAGTTCCTACTCATAAAATGTGTGCACTACATGTTGACTTTTAAACCTAAATGTAATATTTAATATTTTAGCACAATTAATGTTTTGCACTGAATATCAATTGTATCCCTCTGTCCGCGTGCGCGCGCCGGCGCTCATTCAGATTTAAACTTAACGCAGATTGTCAGGGTGGGCCTTTATGCAAAAATGGAAATGCTTACTTGAATTTGTGACATTTACAGTTAAGCATATGACCGTAAACTGAAAGTTTTTGCGCTGAGGACACACACGCATCTGTCAAACTGCCTGACAGGCCAAGCCATATGCTAATGCATTAAGTTAGTTTAAAGCTTAAAATAAATAATTCTCATATATTGGGCAGCTTGGTTCACGTACTTCTCCCGCAGCGTCTCAACCTGTTTCCTCCACTATTTTTAGATGCTTTTTGTAATTCAGTGCTGTAATTTGACGTGACTGGCTGAAGTTGGATGTGCACTGTGGGCAGACCCGACTAATCGATAATGAGAATCGTTGTCGATTATTTTCATTATCGATAATAATCGATTTTATCGATTAGTTGTTGCAGCCCTAATTGATTTGAAACCACTATGGACTCTGGTTGCCGGGTTTCTCAAGTGATCTGATTTTGCCTTTCAAAAACAAACAGCCAACTCAATCTTGCTTGCCTTGAAATCACATTAGTATGATTAACCGCTGCTGTACTGTAATCCTCAACCGAACCCAGGATAGCAGCATCCACAGAGAAACACGACCCTTACAGCGGCTCAGATGCTCCACAACGGCAGTGCCTCATCAAACAGCATTTCAGAGCGCTGTGATCAAGGTTAGCCTGATATGTCAGATGCCACAGCACGAAGAGTTCATTTGAGAGATTTTGTGACCCTGAACATGAACATGCTCTTTTGACCTTTGAATTAGTGATGAGAAGATGTCAGTTAGACTTTTAGGGTTAATGAGAAGAGATACAGCTTTATGCGTGTGTGAGAGAGCTGGCATCAGCAGGGTGTCTTGTGTCGGTAGACAGCGTACATGGGTCTGAGGCAGATGGACACACACTCCATATTCATGAGCAGGGTGCATGCTGGGATTGCCTAGAAGGAGTTAATGACGGAGTTAAACTCATCGTCAGAATATTTATATAGATTTGGTCTTAAAATGAGTTTAATGCGTCTTCAAATATTTACTTAAAAACCTCTTCATTTTTTTAATTTTAATTTACTATCTTATTTTAATTTCTTATTTAATGTTTTTATACTTGAAAATCTCTAATCTAAATACTTTGTTTTATTTTAATATTTTTATTTTTATTTAATGTGTATTATAATTAAGATCACTTAAGATGTCAAAACAATGTGAAGTCTTTTAGGGCATTATCAGGCCAAATTGAAACATATCTTTAGGGAAGAAGAAGAACAAAATGATAAGAAGGAAAGTAAGAATCAAAGAAGAAAAGCAAGAGGAGTAATTTCAAGGTGAGAAGCGTTCATCAAACATTGCTCTGCTTTTAATCAAAAGACCCTGGGCCATGGCAACATAAACTCATCTTTGGACAATGGTGTGTTTTTTGCGTGTGTTAACTGTAGAGGAAGTGGTCTCCTCCATCCTGATGAGAGCGAAAGGAAGTTCCTTTCCTCATTGGCATGTGCACAGTAACTACCACCAGTTCTCTGGCCTTTGCCCCAGACAATATGCACTGTGGATCCATTTACACCTCCACCTCTAACCCGACCCGCCAACCCGCGCGGGGCAGATACTCGACTACGCGTCTCCGGCCTGCGCGATGCACATCGTCCCTGTTTTCCCAAAACCATTAGTGTCTGTCTCTCGCTGAACCCACAGGAAGGTGTGTGTGGGGCGTTTGTGAGAGAGTACACACGTGTGCCCCACTACACTTAGTTTCCTTTCTTCCGGGGTCATATGCGTGGCTCAAACGGGCAGCCTTAATTCGGCCGTACGTCATTCGGGGACTCGCAGGGACAAAGAGAACCCCAGAGATTACACTCGCGTTTGTTCTGGCGACAGCGTATAGGTGAAGACACGATTTGTGAGAGGCTAAAAATGAACCGGGTACACGGCGCCCTTAGGGCAAACTACAAGTAGGGCCTGAGAATAGGGCAACTACTGGGCCACTCCGACGCAGATTATGATAAAGGTACAACAGTCATCATTCTGAAAAGGAGGAGAGGTGTGATGTGATTGGCCAGCTATCCAGTGTGCGTTATGATTGGCCGAATCTCAAGCATGTGACGGAAATGTTACGCCCTTACCATATTGTGATGCCCTGTCAGGCCGAGAGCGGAGCGATGATTCAAAAACATTAAAACCCATTATAACCAGGCATTTGTTGCATCCAGTGGAAACATAACTGATTATAATGACTTGTACTATCTTTTTACGCATTGCATCGCACCGCGAAAACATAAAACCATGTCTGCATCTTTGATCGGAGAAATGACAAACAACAAGCACTACTCTACACTGCTCAAAAACTCGCTTTAAATATAAAAAATATTAAAACTCTTTAAATATAAAAAACTTAATTACAGTATGTGAGTCAGAACAGCCGACATTGTAATCTACTCTACCATGATCAGGAAACAGTCCTCCAAAAAATACACTGCACACATCTGAATATTTGGGTCGAAGTGTTCTGGAACAGTGTTGTAAATACAACTTAAACCACTGATTTCTAGTCGTGTCCATTTTTGGAAGGCCAAACAAAGTAGTTTTCGTTTCTTCTTTCTTTGCGTGAACATTTGGGCGGTGTTATGCAAATCTTCCCAGATAGTGAAGTGAAGTAACATGTGGCCAAGTATGGTGACCCATACTAGGAATTAGTGCTCTGCATTTAACCCATCCTAAGTGCACACCCACAGCAGTGAACACACACACACACCGGAGCAGTGGGCAGCCATTTATTCTGCAGCGCCCGGGGAGCAGTTTGGGGTTTGGTACCTTGCTCAAGGTCAGTCGTGGTATTGAAGGTGGGAGAGAGAGCGCTGTACATTCACTCCCCCCACCTACAATCCCTGCCGGTACGAGACCCGAACCCACAACCTTTGGGTTATGAGTCCGATTCTCTAACCATTAGGCCACGACTTCCTTTTATTAGATCCCTTATTAGAACGAGCCGGTTTAGGTAGGTGTGGTTGAATTTATTTATTTTTTTGGTAAAGAATATCTCTTTGGATTTGAGACTTTAGTCTTTGCAACTTTACAGATCTTCTTTATGCACCAAGAGCTTGTAACAAAAGGGAAACTTTTTTTTTTTTATACTGGAAAAATTGAAATCGCATCATATGACCCCTTTAAGGGAGTGAAGGAAATGCTTTAACATAAGTTTGTTTAGTCTGTAGATTTTGTTTAAAGTTCACAAATTTGAATGCTGTCAGGTGTACACACAAGTGTCTTGGATTGCTATTAACTCAATAAATTACTGGCAGCTCATAAGCTGTTTATTAAAAATGCAGGAGAGATGAACATTTAAGATGATCTCAGCAGTGGATATAATAAATGGGTGACTGTTATTGAACACTTCAGCTCTGAATGATGATATTGATGCCGGCAGGTCTGCTTGAATTAATTCCTGTATGTTTCAGAGCATAATGTACATTAGTCAGGGTAGACACCATGATTTATCATACACAAATGAACAAGATGGTTTGTACTGGTGTATACCTTGGTGTAGATCAGTGGTTCTCAGCAAACTTACAGGGGTTTCTCAGTAAGTTTTAAAATGATTTAAATATAGTTATATTAACCATATTCATAATTATAAATAATAAAGATGTAAAACATTCAATTTTTTTTTTTAGTTTTCATTTTCTTACAACAAGAACCAGAGGTACATATCAGCTAAGATTGAAGGCCTTCAAATATAGTCTTGGGTAAAGACAAGGTGGCAAAGAGTGGGTCAAAGAGTTTGAGTACTACTGGTGTAGATAATTCAGCCACCTCCAGTACACTGAAAATACGTCTTTGCAAAATATTCCCGGAGGACAAAAATTCAGGAGTGTTCATTCAAATAAAATTAAATGTAGCGTCTTTCCAGGTTAAAGTATTTTTAATGATTTAGACTAACAACCTGTTGAGAGTTCTCACTGGTCTGTGAAAACACACGGGAATTTATTTATTTTCTTTAAGTTGAAATCAACTGAAAATTTGAACAGTTGGTATGTTAAGTGAAAGATGTTACAATAGTGTTGATAAGGTATCCCTGCTAGCCAGGGCCCAGTTACTCATCCGCACTGCCGTCTGTTGATCACCGTAGACATTGCAGCAATATCACCAGTGATGAGATGGGTAGAAATGTTTTCAGGGACAAGAAGTCCTGTTTTCCATGATATTTCTACTTAAATAATTTGGTTGCTTGTTGTGTGTGTGTGTGTGTGTGTAGGTATGATTCCGAGAAAGATAACTTTATCGATCTGATGGAGCTGAAGCTGATGATGGAGAAACTCGGTGCACCTCAGACTCACCTGGGCCTGAAGAACATGATCAAAGAAGTAGATGAGGACTTGGATGGCAAACTCAGTTTTAGAGAGGTAAATGCTTCAGTATGTCGAAAGAATTTGTTTGCAGATTTGGCTGCATTTCACAGCAATGAAGTACATAATGAAGAGCTGCACACTTTACAGGAAACTACTTGTATTCCCCCATTAATCACCTCAATTCCTTCCTTCCGCTTTCTTTCTCTAGTTTCTCCTTATCTTCAGAAAAGCAGCAGCAGGAGAGCTGGCGGAGGACAGCGGGCTTCATGTCTTGGCACGTTTGTCAGAGATTGACGTGTCTACTGAGGGAGTGAAGGGAGCCAAATCATTCTTTGAGGCAAAAGTAAAGAATCGTGACATTTAATACTATTTTCCACCCCTGAGTGAAATAAATTTTTTCATTCATTCATAATTTAAAACCCCTTTTAGTCTATGACAGCTCTGTGTTTCAATAACGACTGTCATTTCCTGCCTAGATAGGTTGCATTGAATGCCACTGATAAGGAAATTCAATTTAGAATTACCTGGCACGCAAAAGAAATGATAAGAAATTTGTTCCTCTGGACAGGTGCCGGGCCTAGATACAGCGCATCAAAACACGGAGTAGAAAGAAGGACCAAGGGGATAATCCGTCCGGAACCGAAAGAGCATCGAGGAGATGGAAGAGAAAGAGAAGAAAGCGTGAAGCGAGAGAGGAGAGGAAGAAACAGGGACAAAGACACAGCTGCGTTGTCAAAGAGCAAAAGAAGCCTCAAATAAGCCTCCTCACCTCAACCAGCATAACAGTTGAGATAAGGCAGGTAGAACTAATCTAACACACTTTGGGAGTCCGTTATCGGGTCGTCAATCCGCAAGTCCCACCTCGCCAATCAGAGATACTATGACGAAGGCTAGGATTGAAATATGCTTCAATGTGAGATCATATGACAAGAATTCATGTCAATTCCTGAGAGAGAGACACCTATGTAGTTTGTGCTCATTAGCGGATGTCGGTGTTGAAATCATCTGTTTTATCGTTGTCTGGTGGTTGGCCATGGTTCTCACTCTCAAGCTCGACAAGGCAATGGGATATGGTTAGAAGTGTGAAGCCGTAGACATAAAGAGTAGTAACAGCAAGATACACTGGATTGGATTTGTTCCGTTTCAGTCACATGTGTATATATTTACTGTAGTTCATTCTCCCCATCGTTGCGTCAGCTTCATTTTAGCTGGAACGGCATTTTGTCTTGTTCTCGTCGATGTGTCAGTAGATTAAAATCTAACATTTTAAAGTTTTCTTTTTTTAATCAACTAGTACTCAGTATGCCACATCCAGTCCATTGTATTCATATCAGTGGCAATTTCACTAGTGCAAAACATCATTTCCTGTTTAACCAGGAAATGCTTTTCACTGTACCGTGACTAATGAAACTTTCATTGCTGACCATTTGAACATGACAGGACAAACATTAGTATACACCAGACCTCGCTCGCCTCACAGATACAATTATCGTAAGAGCAAAAAAGCCTATATTTTTACTGAGCAGAGAGAGAGATGGAGAAGTGGTTTTGTAATAGTGTTTGCTGAGTGTTCATCAATATTCTCTTTCATGGCCACTGTGTCGTTTTTCCTACATGGTTCTCTTTAGTCTTTAAGGTGTCCAGTGTTAAATGTGGCACATAAGAGCTTACATGTCTTAGAATCAAAAATGATGGTCCGGTGACATGGACATAAACTGTACAACAAGGGACATTTCCAAACTCTAATTTCTTCAGCTTGTGTGGTTCATGTCGATGGAGGTGTTGTCAGGACGAGACGGGTCAATATGACCAATATTGACCTGACTGAACCCAGTCTTTTGTGTTCACTGTTTGAGAGCAAGTAAACGCGTGACGATGCCTTATGGGTTTGAACCAAATTAAGTTACCAAAGGAATGGAAATGCAGAGGCGTAGAAATCACCCTTCAGCTTTAATAAAGACGAATACTTCCCCCAAAAATCATTTACTCACCCTTGTGTCTTTCCAAACCTGTATAGCTTTCTTCTTCTTTGGTGTTTCACAGAAGAGAGAAGTTCATACTGGTTTGGAAAAACGTGTGGGTGAGTAAGTTATTTGGGGTGAACTTTCCCTTAAAGAGTTAACCAACTAAATCAGGCTCTGGATTGCATAATATTAATCAAATTATTACAAGCCTTTGCACAGCAGCCCATGCTCCGTGAGATGAGGTGAAAGCAAATGTTTAATGCGTAGAATAAAGACATAATTTGCTTATGAAATATGCATGGCTTTTCTGTAGAGCCAGTGCATGTATTCCAACATCGAAATGCCAAATGTGTCTGAATGGGATCTAACACCTAAGTATTTAGTTTAAAAAAATAGAAAAGGCTTCAAAGTTTACTCTTACATCTTCTGAAAAATGAGGGAACATTTCTAATGAAATCATCCAAAAGCGTAATGAATACGCTTTATTGTCATGTGACATGCAGTACACTGTGGCAAAGGTGACTGAGATGCTATGAATAAAGACAAATCTATATTTTTGTGTGATGAAAATTAAACCATTTTAGTTTTGTATGGAAAGGGGTCTTGTGAAAAGAAACTCTTATTTTCTCAATATGAATTTTGTTGCCTACAATCTTGTCTCCATTCGGCTCTCTGTGTATCCGATATACCTTAGGTTTTTCCATTACAGTCTTATCAGTAAAAGCAAAATACCTTTAGTCTTTTCTATAATGGAGACAATACTGTTGGCAATTGCTATGCTTCATGTTGTTCCTTGTTTTTGTGTTCCGAGTCACTGGTAAATGTTCTTGTTCGCTCACTAGTTCAGGGGTATAATTATTTGTCTCCCAATCTTTCCAGCCATCCACATAGTCTTTTTTCTTTTGTTATCTACTGTTCAATTTAAAGGTATTTTAAATATTGGCTGTTAAGGGGTGGATGTAGTAGTGTTAATGTTATTGATTGGTGAATGAGGAGTCGACTGATGACACCAATCAAACAACTGTTGCGTTCTGTTAGAAGCCATAAACCATTCTGTCATTCCTTTTGAGAGAATTTAGCTGTTCTGTTGTTGTCGTGCCAAATGATTTCACACTTCTGTATTGTTAAGCTTATTTTAGTGCAAAATTCCCTGAAGGATACTTCTGATCAACAGCCCCAGGAGAGATTTAAATTAATATGAGAACAGCTTAATTAGAATTTAGACTGAACATCACTGATCCATAATGTTAAAACTTTTAAAAAAAGTAATAACTCATTATTAATCGGTAAAAACCCATTTTACAGTTTTAGTTTTATTATTAATGTTTGCACATCTGAATAATTACATTAGAGCTTTGGCAGTATTAACTTCTGTGGATTTCTGTGAAAAAACAACAACTGCTTCTTCCAAGGCAGATAATATAAAAAGCACAACATTTTTAAACATTTTTTTTCTTTTATTTGAACTTTTCTGTGAAAGGTGATGCCAGGAGGACGGAAAATGGCCGTGTAGTCCAACAATTTAATCTTATGGCATGTTTTATTGTTTCATTCATCATTCCAGTGATTTGACAATGGTTGAGAGGGCCTTGAATCATCCTATCTGTACCTTACTGTCGCTGTCTATGTCAGTTGAAACTCGTGGTTATGGTATCATACTCTTGTAGGCTTATGACATGTGGCTTCTATAATATGCACATTTATTTTTGATTTTCTTACTAAAATGTATAATTATTCTTGTGACAATAAAAATAACAATAAACATTTTGTTTATTTGTGATTTATATGGTTATGTGTGTCATACTCAAACTTATATAACATGAAAAATATTTAAATTTAGGAAATAAGCAATTAAAAATATATTAGAATATATAAATATACAGTGTAGATCAAAATTGGAGAACAATCTATAAATACTTGATTTTTTTCTGAAGTATTGTTAATCTTCATCGCTCAAAATTTGAATGAATATTAGCTGTGAGTATACCACTGTTATACTAACAACATGTTTGACAAAATAACCAAGGCATTTCAACAAAAACCTTTGTTTTGTGGAAAACTGTGATCAAAATTAGAGAACAATAACCACTGTAGCACAAAAGAAGATAACTAATATTTTGGAGGGTTACAGCTGTCAGAAATTAGTAGGAAGTGTAGAGGCCCTTGCTTTGAATGACTTCAGCACATCTGCGGTCACAGGATATCACTATTTCTCACACTGTGTTGGTGTGATCTTGGTCCATTCTTCTTCCATAGCTCGGTAACTGTAGTGGGTTTCTTAGCCATAACTTTGTGGAAGATTTTCAGTTGGGTTTAGATCAGGATTCTGGGCTGGCCATTTCATTATTTCAATGTTCTTAGCTTCAAGGAACAGCTTTACCCGTTTTGCAGTGTGACGGGGTCATTGTCTTGCATGAAAACTGCAGGCTGATTGGGAGATGCTGCAGGGAAGGAACTGCGTGTTGCTGAAGGAGGTTCTGATAAACATTTGCATTCAACTGCCATGTATCTGTATAAGAGGCCCAACTCCTGCTGCAGAAAACATCCTCCAAACCATGACACTTCCTCCTCCAGCTTTCACTGACTTCTTTACGCACTCAGGTTCAGTCTTTCCCCAGTTTGAAGAAAATGTTTTCCATCGGACCCAAATAAATTAAACTTGCTCTCATCACTAAAGTGAACTTTGGACCAGTTCTCCTCTCTCTCCACACAACATGCTTCTCAGCAAAGGTAAGCCTAGCCTTTTTGAGCGAACGGAGAGGAGCTGTCTGGTTAATGATCGAGAGCGGCTTCATCTACTGAAGGAGTGCTTTCCAGTCTGAATCTCTTGAAACAAGCCGAAGACCCGAGACAGATCCGTACCCTGTTCAGCACTCAACTAGCAAGCAATTCCAGCTGCAGTGTTGAACCAATTCTCCATCGAGAGTCTCTGCATTATCCTGTCTTCTCATTCATTTGTCTTACGTGGACGGCCAGCCTTTTTGGGGAACTTGAATGAATTAGTGTCATTGTAAACCTGCTATATTCTAGAAATCACAGATTCGGAATGAGCTGAAAGCATCATCCTTTTGGCCTTTGTCTGGACAACCTCCTGTCGCAGGGTTTCAGTCACCTTAGAGCGGCCTGCCTTGCAATCTCTGTGAAAATTAGAGGAATGCTGCCAGTTAAATAGGGTTTATCATATAATTAAGAAAATTAGCACCAGGTGCCAGATTAACACCAATAACTTGGAGGAAAGGTCTTTTTCAAATATCTCATTTAAGTTTTTTATATTGTGCTTCAGAATACAATTTATGAAATATGCTTTAAAACTGTCCTTCTACTCTGTTAGGATCACTTTAAATAGAACTAAAGCAATGACATTGAAAAGGATAGAGATGAGAAAGTTGTAAAGGTTGCTGGCTCCAATTTTGATCTCCACTGTAAGTATAATTATATAAATATAATACAAAAATATATCAAATACATTAATGGAAAATTGTCACAGAGAAGGTGTGACAAGAACTAGAGGGTCATTTGAATACTAAAGTGCACATGAGTAAAGCACTCCATTTACGAAATGAATGTTTTGTAAATGACCTTCACACCGTTGTAAATGAGTATGAAATCAAGTAACCAAATACCATCACTAGGTGGAGCTGTTTGCAAGACCTCATCTGTCGACGCATAAACTATGTTTTTCTCTATTTATCTCTAAATTACAAAATATAACGTGAACACTTATGTTTGCGCTTGATATTTTGCGCTTGAAAACACGCTTGGATAAATGTTCACGGAAACGCAATCTATCCCGGAACAATTGTTCACAATTCTGATGTGAATGGATATGTATCTATTCTCCGGACTGTCGTACTGGTTGCACACGGAAGTGTTAATCACGTGACACATCCAGCGTAAATATTTCGCTTAAAGCGAATGATCCCCGACTTCGCTGTTTTCTCTGCATAAATGATTATCGACTTAACTTTTCCTTAGTTTAAACTGCGTACATTTTGTCTAGTAAGCCCCAATTTATTGCAATATTCAAGCTAAGCACGACAAAATGAACGTGGATCTTCCGCAAACCGGACAGACTGGAGCAGCAGCCGCATCCAGCAGCAGCAGCAGCAGCAACTGCGTCCCGAACAGCACCTCCACAAACGCCAGCAGCATCCCTGCGCTCGGCAGCAGTAATGGTGGGTGTTTTTTTGTTTGTTTTGACAGTTTGAACGCGCATAGAGTTGCTGTTGTCTTTTAGCGTTTAGCTCCATTAGTGTTGGTCTGTAAGTGTAAATATGGAGAGTAGTGTACTTGTAATCTTTATTATTCGTGCAGTTCTGAAGGTCTGTCCTGTCGTACTTCTCACAGTTCCCACTTCGGCAGCCATGGCGACCCCATCATCCGACTCCAGCGTGTCGAACGGGGTGTATGTGCCCACAGGCATCGCTAATGGAGACGTGAAGCCCGTGATCTCAACCACACCGCTGGCCGATTTCCTGATGCAGCTGGAGGATTACACTCCTACAGTCAGTCCACATATGATTGCAGTACTGTATATGCTTTGCTTATTGATGGTATATTCTGAGTAGCACTGTTAACAGACTGTCTGTGTTTCAGATCCCAGACGCAGTCACAGGATACTACCTCAACCGAGCTGGTTTTGAAGCATCAGATCCAAGAATGTGAGTTGGAGCAATGTTCTCTCAGAAAGCAATTATGTAGTGGTGCTAACATTTTTTTACAGTCTTTGAAATGTAGGTTCTTTAAGCAATTTTTTATTTTTTACAAAAGTATGTTTTTAAAAGTATTTTTAAATAAACTAAAACTATTAAAAATCATTTTGTTAATTGAAATAAGGCTGAAATCAAATATAAATATTAGATTAAAAACTTAAAAATGAGAAATGTTGCTTTGGTAACTAACTGAAATAATTATGTTCGAGTCGAAGTACTGAAATCACTTAATCTAAAACGGAAATAAAAATCAATTAAAAAAAATATAAATATTAAAAAATGCAATAAAAAAATGACAAAAGCACAAAATAAAATTACTAAAACTTTAAAATAAAACATGAAAGTATAAAAAGGTGAATAAATACTATAATAATATAATAAACAGTTATTTATAAGTGTGCCCTACAGTTTTGTTGTCTGGCACTTTAAATGCTCTAAGTCTGATTAGCTTTTAAATGTTTTTACCATTCATCAGCTGGAAAAAAAATCACTTTAGAAAAGATACCAATGATATCATTCCCATGTCCTTAATTAAATATGAGGTAGAATTATTTTTTTTTAAACTATATAGCTATTGTCCTGTGAATGGGCTTAAATAACACATTTATGTCTTATGAGGAGTATTGCATTGTTGGTAATACATTAGGCCAATATTAAAACACTGAATTTCTTAATAAAAATATCTGGTGTATCATTTACTCATCAGGGTTTAAAAAAAATGCTTGAGTCGTGAATCTTCCTTGACGTCTTTATCTCCTTGTGTGTTGTCAGAATCCGTCTCATATCTTTGGCGTCTCAGAAGTTCATCTCAGATATTGCAAATGATGCACTACAGCACTGCAAAATGAAGGGCACGGCCTCTGGAAGCTCCCGAAACAAGACCAAGGTTTGTGTTCGCAAACTGTGATTAGTACAGCTACAGTAACATATTATACAGTAAATCTATATAATGAATGTTTAATCTGCAGGCCAAATTAAAAATGTGTTCTCTCATTCACACTGTTCTCATCTCACCTCCCAGGACAAGAAGTACACGCTGACAATGGAAGATCTGACACCAGCCATGGCAGAGTATGGCGTAAATGTAAAGAAACCTCATTACTTCATTTGAGGGGAAGTGCTTCATTGAAATGGACTGCTGGAAATGTGCTGTTTGTCCCATCAGAGCTTTGAAGGCATTATCCTTCAGCGTGGGAACCATCAGCCCACTGGCCCACAGCTTTTAGGGATTTAGCAGCTTTTTTGTATTTTCTTTAAGCGTGCTTAAGATGTTTGATTACACCACACCGTGTGACTTTAGTTGATGTAAGTAAAAATCCTGTATAAATAAATTCATTGTAATTAAGTTCTGTGTAATTGCATGTCTTCTGTTACTGAAGCCTGTCCAGTTCAGATATTTTAAAAAGGAGTCTTAATTTAACTACTGCTTTTACATTTGTGACGTCAGTTCATACACTGTCTGAACTTCTCATCTCTGCTTTATGGATTCAGTTTCATGCCATAAGAGGCTTGAGCTGTAACGTGTTGCAGTATTAATAGTACCTGGAGCTGCTCTCAAGTTTCTCTCTCTACAGTGTAGTACAGCTGCACTGGCCGTAGACCGCTCATCACACCATCTGTCTACAGCAAACGCGATATTAATAATAATATTTAAGTACTAGCTTTTGCTTTGTGCTATTTGCAGTTGCACTTCATCTGTATGTGCCCACAGGCAAATTTAATATAGATGTAAAGCTCAATAATAGTCACAGGACAGTTATATTAATATTAAAGCTATTTAAATTAAAATGTGATTATTACTGTGCTCTTATTTGAAAAACTGTGAATTAATATCATTTATTTTTTAAGTGTTAATATAAAATGTATCACATTATTTGCATATTTTCCAGATAATTTATATAACACAATATGAATCTAAATGACTAGAGAGGACTGTAAATCCCATATTCCAAGAAAAATGTGAACATCTCTTTCATGTTTATTAAATTGGACTTTTAACTTCATTACATATTCATTTGCAAGACACACACAGGCTGAGGTGGAAAGTGAAAACGTATCTAAACAACCCAAATGTTGTACTTTGCAATGAAATATAGAAATGTGCCGAACAGAAATGACAGATCAGACATTATACAAGAGAAAATACAGCTTTAAGACGTCTATCTGTGGCATCGGTCAACACATTCTTTTAAAGTTCAACTAAACTCTGAAAAGGTGCAACTTTGCCATATTCAGTGAATTCACAAGCAAAATGATTTTGTATGAGGACTTCTGCTACAATGAGAAGATGAAAAAAACTGGTACATTGTTGCTCAGTGAAAAACTTTTCTAGAGCAACAGTTTTTAAAAAAAAACATGTTTCAGTGTTATTTTAGTCAAGTATCTGCACTGTATTTTTGCTGTGCATGCTTTACATGTAAATGTCTACATCTAATGTCCTTAGAAAACTCCTCTAGCTCAAAAAATGTGTCAGTGGCTGTGGGTAGTGCACACACAAAAACAAGTCATTCTCATGGGGACACAATTTAAATCCAGCCTGCGTCACGCACTGATCCCATCCCCACTGTCCTATATCCATCTCAGCTGTACTATACAACAAATATACAAGCCGGTAAATGAAAAAAAAAACAATCCTTTATCCTTTGCATACTCCAGAAAAAAGGGGAAGTTACTCCATGTATAAGCCAACGGCCAACATTTCATTTTCAATCCCATTATGAGCACTGAGGAAGATTCTTTTGAAGAATGTAAAGGCTCATGTGAAACATGAATATGTACTTCAATTTGCAAATAAAAATCATTTCATTAAGCCTTTATCGGACATTATAAGCCCTTCCTGCCTCTTTTGTAAGTCACTTTGGATAAAAGCATTTACTAAGTGAGTAAATGTAAAAACACAAATTAAGTGTTTTGCATATTGTATTTGTCCTGTCAATCACAATCATGCAAAGATTTTCCATTTAAATTAGATAAAAAATGAAATAAAATCGAATTTCTTTTTAGGACCAGTATGTTTTTATGTATACAGTATGTTTTTTTTCTTCTAAATTTCTTTAAAAACGGCCAAATATTTTCTTGTAAACAAGATGTTAGGATGACAATTCTTCCATTCAGTATTTTATAACAAAATACAAAAAGGTTTAAACCACAGGTACATGCCGCAGACAAACCAAAGAAAAGACTTGCCTTTGTGGCTCTATGTCCACAGATTACAAAGTGTTATGTAACTCACTCAACTGTAAATGTTCACAGAACAGAGTGTGAACAAATTTATTGACGATGTTTGGTAAATTCAGTCACCAAAAAACAAGTCCTAAATCAGAACAGCCATCAGAAATAAAAATCACCTGACTTCATATAAATAGCAGTAACGTTGTTCAGACAGGCGTCCTTTGTTTATATGTTATTTCTCTTGCCAACTTTGAAAAAAGTACCCTTCAAATCAACCAGTGCACTACTTGTTCATAAACTGAAGTAAGTGATTTTGGACAATGGCAGAAGACTTAGGCTGATGACGTCTTATGAATTTGCTGAATGTCTCTCAGTGTGTTACTACACCGCACTAGTGTTTTCCTTGGGTTTGGTTGACTTGGTGCCGGGTGGAATTGGGATGGGACGGCGTTTACGTTTTGTTACCTTGCCGCTCTGCCCGTTAACAATACTCTGAGCCATGCCCTCCATATCCTCCACACCAATAGTAATGGCTTCTGCTAGCTCCTTCCTAGTCACAAATACAAACTGTGGGTCCTCAGCCAAGGAGTCTAGACCACCGTCTCTCAGTGCCTGAGGATTCATGCAAAATACATAGTATTTATTATAGTATTTTATACAATAGTCTTTCCTGAGAAGGTACGGAATGAATGTTAAGTACATGAGATGTGGCCTGGGGCATTTTACCTGCTGAATGAGTTTGTCGGTGGCTGGTGAAGCTTCTGTTGCTTCTCTCTGGTTCTTTGACGCTCCATATGAGGGGTTATAGGGGAACTGAGAGAGTCAGACACACACGGAGGAGTCAGAGAGGAATATCAAGTAGTCACTGGACCGTGTTTAGCTCAGGAAATGTGACACCTGTCCACACCTGTGTGATATCGGTCCTCACAGTGAAATCTGACAGCCGTCTGTCATCAGCGCTTGAGGCCCCGCCCACATACAAACTGGAGTCTCCTATTGGTTGCACAGGAAATAATGTCATTTATACAATAAAGTGTGTAGATTACTGTAATTATGATTATTATCAACTGGATTTTTTCATGGTGAAATGATTATAAATGGCTTGATAGATTATAATAGAAGTCTTTTATGCTCACAAAGGCTACATTTATTTGATCAAAAATACAGTAAAAACAGTAATATTGTAGAATATTTTTACAAATGAAAATGTTTTCTATTTTAATTGATTTTTCCTGTGATGTGAAGCTGAATTTTCAGCAGTCATTATTCCAGTCTTCAGTGTCACATGATCCTTCAGAAATCATTCTAATATGCAAATTATTCTTAAACAATTGTTCTGCTTTAATATTTTACAGTACAGTACAGTACAGTAAAAACATGATTTTCAGGATTCTTTGATGAATACAAAGATCAAAAGAACAGCATTTATTTGAAATATAAATATTTTGTAACATTACAATGTCTTTACTGTCACTTTCGATCAATTGAATGCATCCTTGCTAAATAAAAGTATTAATTTCTTAAAAAAAATCTTACTAATCTCAAACTTTTGAACAGTAATGTATATGGTGGAACTTGTTAGATGCCCCTTAAATAATGTATTTTAAAATGAATAACATTTAATAAAAAAGGAAATCAGTTTTTTTTCAATGTAATAATGTAAAATAATGAATGAATTACAGTAAAGAGTGAGTATATAATTTAATAAAATTGATTAAATTGACCTGAGAAACAATATCCACAATTAAAAAGAAAAAAAACTTATGATTTCTAATAAAAGATAACATTTTTCTAATGAAAAAAAAAAGATATATAAATATAAATTTGTTTATTCTTTATTTCATTTTTTTCCTCGATCACCTACTCTTTTCACTTATGTCCTCGTATGAATAGTTTCTGGTTGCAGCAGCTGACAGTGACTCGCTTTCAAATGTAAACCTGGATGACATACTAAAAACAGCATCAAGTGAGCATTGTGACCTTTACAGATACACATTAAGTGCATTTTTCATTATAGTTATCCACTCACTCTTCACTGAAGTTGGCATTGTTATTGGTGTTGGTTGCTGGCATGTTATCAGGGAAGAACTCAGTGTTCGGGAGGAAGACAGAGTCTGGAGGTGACTCTACATCCTCCAGATGAGTCTCCACAAACTGCAGGGGCCTCTGGCTGGTCACCTGTGTGGAGAGAGGGCTGCTGGGCTCAGAGGAGAAGGGGTCTCTGTTCAGTCCAAACAGACCTCCTGTCCGCTGCATAGATAGAGACACAGAGACTGTAAGTCTAAATGGACGTCTTAGTCTACATTTATCTATTTCCTTATGAAGATGCTTCAGTGCAGACCCTGTAGATGCCCTCCTCTCCGGCCTCCATGGCACGTTCCATCTCATCCTCAGCGATCAGGTCACCTGAGATGGCCCTGTGCAGCTCAGGTGCTGCTTCCTCCTCGATGCTGCGCAGACCTGCCTGCAAAGTCAGACGGAAGTCTTATTAGTATTTTGCTAGAAAAGTGTCCTTTTTATGATAGTAACTACAAACATTTATCATAAAGTGCACCTTAATCTCATCAGCGTTCTTCTTGGTGGGCCTGTAACCGTAGTATTCCTCCTGCCGCTTCATAAACTTGCGGAAGTGTTCCTGAATCAGGAAGGTTGCATAGAACTTTCCAACAGTGACTTCATCCTCTACAGCCAATAAAATGACATTACAGTCAGACAGAGATTGTATTTAAAAAACTTGTTATTTAAACATAAATGACTATCATCACAGCTATCTCACCTCCAATGGGTGGAATGACCTGGTCCAACAACTTCATACTGGTCCTCTTCCAGATTGACTTAATGATGGCTCTCAGCTCCTCATTGGCCTGCTCAAAGTTTCCTAACAGAAAAACGTAAATTAAATACTATGCTGCGAAATAAACTGCTAATTGAATTTGATCTTAATTACACACCTTCAGTTTTGATTTTCAAAGCTGTTCTGACCAATGCGAAGAGTGTGGCGTTGAAGGTCACTGTGCCGTCGCTGTTCAGCGGCATGTTCATGGAAATCAGTCGCTGAGGTGGAAGTTCACAAATACAGATTTAAAATATTAACTGAAATACACTACTGATCAAAAATTTTGGATCAGTACTTTTTTAAATTAAGTCTTGGATGCACTGAATTGATCTAAATGAAAATTTTAAATTCCAATTTTTAATTGTATTGTTTACATTGTTGTTGATAACAATATGAAATGTTTCTTGAGCAGCAAATCAGCATATTAGAATGATTTCTGAAGGATCATGTGACACTGAAGACTATAGTAATGGCTGCTCAAAATTCAGATTTGCCATCAGGAATAAATTACATTTTAAAATATATTCAAATACAAAACAGTTGTTTTAAATTGTAATAATATTTCACAATATTCCTGTTTTTACTGTATTTTTGATCAAATAAAACGCAGCCTCTTGGTGAGCATTAAAAAAAAACATAAACATTTCTTACCAATCCCAAAACTTCTGAACACTAGTTTACTTTTAACAGAAACAAAAAAAAAATACAAATAAATGCCATTTGTCTTACCTTACATGCTGAGCGGTGGGGACAAAATTTACCAAAACCCAGCGGTGGTTGAATCCTCCGCAGGAGAGTAACTACATCAAGATGTTTGATTCGTCCCCTTTTATAAGGACAGAAGGCAGTGTACTTTATTATGTCTTAGGGCAAATCATAAAATAAATATCTAAGAAGCACAGAGCTACAGGATAAGATGACACTGGCATTGGAGCCTTGTGTGCTTTAACTCACGTAGCTTCAGGGTCATACTCTGCCCAGATCTTCTTGAACTCATCCAGGTGATGTGGGCCAAGGATTGACCAATCGTGAGTGAGGTAATCAAAATTGTCCATAATGACAGCCACAAACAAATTGATAATCTACCAGGAAGATAATGATTTAGTTTCTAAAACAAACAGCAATGTTGGATCCTGTATTCTGATCTGATTTCCAAGTTTACCATGTGTAAACTACAAGATCCTCATATTTGCTTACCAAAAATGCACACAGCATGTAAAAGCTGAGGAAGTAGAAGACAGCGATGCTGGAGCCGCAGGTATACTCCTCTCCAGGGCCGTAGTCTGATTTGGGGTCACAGAGCTTCCCGTACATAGAGGCCAGCATGATTTTAGGCCACTGCTCTCCAGTGGCAACACTGTGAACCCACACATTCATCAATTACATGATTATTCGACTAAAAATAGAGTTGCACTATATGAGCTCTCAAGTTTGCAAAGAATTACTTTTATCAGAGAACAAACAAGCAAAACATTTTTTCTCTCAGTACATTGTTGACTCACCGGAACAATACCAATACAGCTTGAGGGAAAGTTTGGAAGTTGTTGTTGCGGTTAATTTCTGTACCATCGACCAGAGCAACTTTACCAAACATCTATAAAGAGAAGGAGAAAGAGAGAGGAAGAAAGAATTGGAGAATAAGATAACAAGAATGAGAGCAACTACAGGAAATTTAAACAAATGAAGGAAACAAGGTAAGTGAAGCTCACCTGCATCCCTATGACAGCATAGATGAAGAAGAGCATGACAATGAGAAGACCCACATGAGGCAGTGCCTGAAGCAGGAAACACAACATCATATACTGTAAGATACATTCAGTTAAAGCTAAAGCACTTTTCATTAAAAAATTATATATACAAGTAATAAAATTTAAAAATAATAATAAAAAAATTTTAATTAAATTAAATAAACTAAACTAAACTAAATCTAATTAATCGTAATAAACTAAAATTAAATTAACACCCCCACTACCATAATTCAAAATTGCAACAAACAAAACCAAAAACAAAAACTTGACATGAACATAAAAGAAAAAATTAAAAATAATTTTTTTTGGTTAATAAATAAAAAAAAATAAATAAATTAAAATAATAAACTAACTAAAATTCTAATCTAAAGAAAACTAATCTAAACTAAAAACTAAAACAAAAAACTAAACTAAACTAAAATTAAATTGAACCAACTACTTAACATAAAAAAATAAATAAATAAATTGAAATTAAATTAAATTAATACATTCATATGATCCTTATATATTCTTAACTAGCCATTATTAATCATTTCATTTTCTTTTGTCACGGAGATGTGATGTGTAACTATCTTGTCTGACCTGGAAGGACTTAATAAAGGTCCACAGAAGGTTCCTGATCCCCTCTGAACGATTGAGCAGTTTAATGAGACGCAGCACACGGAACAGCCGGAAGAACGTGATGGAAACTCTGACATTTTCTGCATCCTATAAATGAGTAAAATTATGAGATAAATATTTAGTTCCACCTATAAATATTAAAAGTTGCTCTTTTTCAAATGTTTAAAAAGAAAACAAACCAGGATAATGTACTTACAGCTATTGCCTGCATTGGATTCACTTCCTGAAAAAAGAATAGACTCTTTTCACTCTTTTTTCCATTAGTCATGCAATATAATACAATGTAATAGCAGCATATAATATCATATAAAGCAAAATAGCAACACCATAATGTGGTATGATGCTTATTTGTGGACAATTAAGCTTCTAAAAAATGATAATGTGAGCAGAGTATGTCCCATGCAGTGCAGAATGATATTTACAGCACAACCATGTAGACACCACAGTCCTCCACTGGTCTCCAGCGCGGCCTGAGAACAGAGAGATGAGAAGTCAGGGTGATGGATGAGAGATGACGATCATAGAAACGGAAATGCATCTTGTGAATCAGAGACAAACGTCAACATAACATCAAAATTATGGATCACACTTCCAAAACAAGTGGTTATTTATATAGACAATAAAAAGTGCATCAAATCACTCTTGGAGATGTGGAGCGTTGTGTATTAAGCAGCTGTGAGAGATGGAAAGAGGGTGGTTCATTAACATATGTGAAATGAATCATGAAAATGAGCCCATCAATGGCCACTGATGAGTGAAGTTGGTTGAATGAGAAGAATACTAAGCTGGAGCTGATGAAATCGGTACCTCCTGTGCACTAATGCTGACATTGACTGCTTGCTGTGGTCTGTGCTTCATGTATCGCTAAATACGGGTTTAAAATACAAGCCATTGTTGGTCGCCATTTAAAATGCTTTCGCTTTTGTAGAGACATTTACACAACATATAAATCACTCGGACAATATTTTGACGTAAGTGTGGAGTCTCAAATTATTGTCATACTCACATCAACCTCACTGAGGACCACGTCAACAATACTACCGATCACGATGACGAAATCAAACACATTCCAAGGATCTCCAAAGTAACCCTGTGTCAAGACACACACAGAATACCAATAATGTCATAAAATAGAGCACGTCTTCTTACAGTTTTATATGGAGGAAGCAGGAGTACCTTTGCTTTGAATGCAATGAGTTTGACGATCATCTCGCCTGTGAACAGGACAGTGAAGATGAGGTTGAGAGTGTCAGAGAGTTTGGTTATGTGATCGGACTGGTTGCAGTGCTGTACCACAGAGAGAAGAGAGACAACAGATTAACAAAGCAGCCATTTTGAAATTGTTTTATAAACTATTATACAGACTGAACACTGTTCTGACTAACATACTGACTGAATGGGATTAAGCTTTACTTTATTGGCTTGAAAACAGTGGTAAATGTTAAGGTTTTTAATGGTCAAATTAAAGGCAATATCAGTTTAATGAAAAATAATATTACATGCAGCAATAAAATTACATAATATTTACTGAAATAATGGAAAATAATCAATACGGTATATATGCAAAATAAAAAAAAAAAAGAATTAATTTAAAAGTATTAATTTCTTTAAATAAATCTCCCTGACCCCAAACTTTTGACAGTAGTGATGAATATCATTAGCTGTAAATAACGGTAACTGCTATTTAATTGCTTACCTGCATTCCAAGACACAGCGTGTTGAGCATGATGAGAAAGAACATGAGATACTCAAAGTAACAGGAGGTCACAAAGTACCACACACGGTACTGGTGCGGGTTCTTCGGGATGTAGCATTTAAGGGGCCGTGCTTTCAGTGCATACTGTACACATTGACGCTGGTGAGGGGTGAGACGGCAAGAGAAGATGATTATAAAATGACAGCACAGTAAGCCCAGTTGCATTAGCATCATAAACCTGATAGATACTGTATATACAATAAAAGTAGAGTTAAACCAGCTATTTGAAAAGTTGATATACAGTATACTGTAAAAAGGATATTTTGTTTAACTTTTATTGTTCAATATACACACAAATTGCATGTGAAGAACATCAAAGACCACACTGGTTACCTGGTTCTTGTCCAGCTCGCAGTTCTTGTATTCCTGCTCTCCTTGTTTTTGGAAAGTGACGATGACGAAGCCCACAAAGATGTTCATCATGAAGAAGGCAATGATGATGATGTAGATGATAAAGAATATGGAGATGCCCACCCGGTTATTGTACAAAGGGCCTGTGTCTACTGCATTTGAGTCTATAGCCCTATATAGGATCCTGTTGACATTGAGTGAAGGAAGGTTTTGTGTGAAACATGTTCTTGACTGATGAAACAATGTTAAAAGAAGATAAAAAAAATAGGATGAGATTTTCACACACTCACTCTGGCCAGCCCTCAAATGTGGAGATGGTGAAGAGAGCCAGTATGCCGTTCAGCACATTGTCAAAGTTGAAATCGCTGTTGACCCACTTGCGCTGATGGACCTCCATGTCATGAAGAGAGTTTTGCACATACTTTAAAAATGTTCCCCTAAGAACAACCAAAAGCAATGTTTTAGATACATACCAGCAGCAACATTCAGAGGGAAAAGCACAACATTTAAGGAAATGTGGCTAAAAATACTCACTGACACTCCTCTGCTGTCGTTTGAAGGGGGTCCGTACAAGAGTACAATTTGCCCTAAATAAAGGTAATATATTTAGCATACAGCCACTTCCTCCATTTTAAAACGCAAGGTTTTAAAGCACATTACGGTGGTTGTCTCACCTTGAAGAGCTGCACTCCGATGCAGGAAAACATGAAGTCTAAGAGCATGGTGACCAGGACAATATTACCAATGGTCTTTATGGCCACAAACATACACTGGACCACGTGCTGGAGATAAAAATTTGAGTATATTTAGTGCCTAATTTGTATCATGCTTTGAAGATTGGCCCAAAACCAACCATATAATAGTAGCATTCGAAAAGTCCTCAGTATACTTTATACTATATACTATACTATATAAACTATAGTTTCAATGGCAGCTATCCATATTTAAATACACAGACAAATGCTACATCACAAATCAAAGCAGCTTTTTCATTAAGATGCTGAATGCATACCCACCTTTAACCCTTTGGCTCTGTTGATGGCCCTTAGAGGTCTTAATACCCTCAACACCCTGAGAATCTTCACCACTGAGATGGTACTCGACCTGCAATCCAATAATGCAATTCAGTTAGTGGCCTTGACTGTATTTTAATTAAAACTTATAAAAATATTAACTTGTATGATTAATTTCATTTCTTTTTTAGAAAGTACTACCAACAAATTTCACAATGTGTTTCTTTACATTGGACGCTCTGTATGTTTTTGATTCACTGCACAGGCTCATTAAGAATCATTCATTCAAGAAAATGGGAATACACAGGTCGAGCATTATGTTTTTGATTGACTAAAAAGAACTGACTAATAAGAGTCATTCAATCAAGAAAAGTTTGAACTGTATTGGTTGCACTATGTGTTTTGGATTCATTAAAAAGAACAGGCTCATAAGGGTCATTCATTCAGGAATCGGTTGGCCTACACTCAACGAGCTGAATGGATTTGAGACTCACTTGGACTACTGTACATTAGTCGGGCTAAATATTTTTGATTCACTGTAAAGGACTGGCTCATAAGAGTCAATTATTCAAGAATCGTCTGAACTACATTTGGTTGTGCTATGTGTTTTTAATTCACCCGAAAAGAACAGGCTCTTAAGAGTAATTTGTTTGCTAATTGGACTATGCTGTTCACACATATGTTCACACACTGTTTGTACATATTGAATTTCGTACAAAAATGCTGTAGGTGTTCATCAGTGGAATAATGCATGTGTGAGAACGGTTAACTGATATTTTTTATTTAATGGGTTGTCTTTGTAATTTATATATTCCTTGTGGAAGACAAAAATAATCTTGTCAAAGCATTAATATGATGGGTAATGTATACTAAAAAACTGAAACATCATAAAATATTATTGAACTTACTCCATGCCCATGGACAAGAGGGAAACACCCACAACAATGAGATCCAAAATGTTGAAGGAGTTTCGGCAGAAAGAGCCAGTATGCAGGAACGCTCCATAAACCGTCATCTAAAAATGCACAGGTCAGTGCTGAATTAAATGTTCGCCAAACCACAAATCTGAAAGTAACATCAAGTTGACGATCACATTACCTTCAGCACAATTTCAATGGTGAAGACAGTCGTAAAGACAATATCGGCATAGGCCAAGACCTGTGAAAGGAATTAGTGAATGTAAATTTTTAACGGATAACTAATAGTTCAGTTAAAAAAGCAATACAATAACCAAAGTTTTTGCCACCTTGTTTCGGAATGAATGGGGGTCGATGGGGTCTTCAGCAGCCAGGGAGATACTGCTGAGGAGGATGAAGAGGAGGATGATGTTGGTGAAGGTCGTGTGGTTGATGATCCTGTGGCAAAGCTTCCGGAACCTTTCGACAGACAGCATCAGTTATCAGACAGCAACAGTAAATCATTTTGCGGCCATTTGTTAGGCACAATTAAAGTCTAGTTCTAAATTTAATTTTAGTGGTCTGCATGGTATTATAAATCAGGGCATAAAGCCTCACTTGTTCTGTGGGCCAAAGATGAAGAAGGAGCTGGCCTCAGGCATGGGAACCACTGTCTCCTTGAGCTGCAGGTCGGCCATGGGTCTGGGTCTGGGGCTGATTGGGATCTCTGGTTCCTCTTCCTCATCATCACCTGAGCAGGAGAGAAGGATTACAGCTTGGTCAACTCAAAAATACTATGCTTTAATTTGTGATCTACTTGTGTGAAATAAGATTTATTTGGATTAGCATTGATCATGAAGCTGTTTATGCTGTGAAGCTAATTTAATTTTGCTCAGCTCGAAAATCAAATAAAAATAGCCAGCCATGTGGTTTAAAATGCGCTCCACAAATGAGCTTGGAAGCTGGAGCTAATAATACATTTTACTTATAACAGATCAGCTGTCTTTGAGCTTCTTCCTTTACATGTTTCGAGATGTACTGTGAGGTCTGAGCCAGCATTTTATGGAGTGCAGAGCCCTCAGTTGATATTTAAACTCTTCAGCCTTACCTGGAAAGTCTGCAGGAGGGAAGGGGTCTTTCACTTCATTAACATTTGATTCAAACTCATCTATCTTGAGCTGGAGACAAAAACATGATGAAACTGGTTTACATTATGTTTATTTAGCAAACAATAAGCTAGCACCAGAGCCTAAAATTTGATGTGATTGACTGAAGACCCGATGTGGTGGATCATCCTGATAGTGCTAGACACAAGGCCAACTAGTCAAAGTATTGCAGTAGGTTTATCTAAAATAAGCACAGTGAGCTCTTTCGTTTCGGCCATACCTTTGCTGTGGTGGGCATTCCCTCCGTTTTTGACCTCTTAGCCATCAGGGCCTTCTCCTCCTCACTTTTCTCTGGCAATGTTCTTATTTGAATAAATAAGTCAAAATGTTGTTTAGTAATATATAGATATGCAAATACACTACCATTCAAAAGATTGGGGTCAGTAAGGTTTTTAAAAATGTTTTTGAAAGAAGTCTCTTATGCTCACCAAGGCTGAATTTATTTGCTCAAACATAAACAATTAAAAATAGTAAAATATGATCACAATCTAAAATAACTGTTTCTGTTTTATATATATTTTAAAATTTAATTTATTTCTGTGATGACCAAGCTCGAATTTCTGCATCCACTACCCAGTCCTTCAGTGGTCCCCATGGTCCTTCTAAATAATTCACTGTAAATGACCATGAATTTATGGTAAAAACTGTAAAAAATGCTACAGAAAAACCTGTTCAATGTTAACGTAATTCCCCGACTATAATACGGGGAAAATCTGTATTGGACAATTACTGTAATTTTACTGTATATATCGTTTTGAATGCAAACGACCATAGGCCTATAATTTACAGTGAATAACCGTAAATTGACATTCCCAGAAATCCCTGCGTTACATTTCAAATTTGATGTTTTTTTGTTGAAATAACTGTTTCTTCTTAGTTTTTTCTTATCAGTTTTGTTTATTAGGGTTGTGTGTTACATCTAATGTTGTTAAATGAATGTTTAATGTTTATTGCATTATTTCAGTTTGTGTTACCATGAAGTGTTTAGTGTTTTGTGTGAATGACACTGTGCACCTTCTTTCTATATGTTATTATTTAAAAGCTGCTTGTGATGGGTTTTGGTTCATCATGTGACTTTCTCATCACCACCTGCATTTGGTGGTTATCAGTGTATTACAAAGGTACAAAACAGATTTCAGTACTTCAATAGGTTGGTATATTAACATTAAATCAGTTAATGAAACACGGTATTTTATTGTGAAGTCTGTAAAACCTAAAATATTGCTACCGTATTTTTTACGGTAACATTCCGGCAACCACAGCTGCCGCGTTTTTTACCATAAATTTTACGGATTTTTTTTTACAGAGTAATATGATTTGATGCTCAGGAAACATTTCCTCTTATTATCAATGTACTGCTTAATATTTTTGTGGAAACAAAATTTTTTAGGATTATATGATGAAAAGCTCAAAAGAAAGCATCAAAAATGACTTTTGATCAGATTAATGCACCCTTGCTGAGATAAAATTATTAATTAGATGTTCTTTTACCTCATGAGTTTCCTTCGGGCTTTCTCCTCTGCTTTCTCTTTCTGTGCTGCTGTCAGACTCTCAGCCTCAGCTAGATTGTCCACAGCGATAGCCAAGAACACATTCAAGAGAACGACTAATCAACAGCCTGCTAAGGAAAAGTCCAAACAGCCTCATCACAACAATACAACATGATTGGTTCTGAAATACTTCGTACTTAGAAGCAGAAACAATGGCAAATGTTTCTTTTAGATTAAGTGCTTTGCTATATTCTTTTAAGCATACTTAATTCCCATTTATCATCTCTAATCAGTTCGGACAAATTAACAGGGACATGAAAATAAGGACATATGCTTCAAAAGGATACAGTTTCCACAGATATACAGAATTATGAAGTAAATGCTGACAAGAATTCCTGGTGATTGAGGTCCACCATGAGCCATGATTCCATTGTACATAATCGAGTCCCACTCCTCACCAGTTAGGACCTGATAATGAAGCCCAATGTCACATAAACAGCTTCCGTTGACAGAGCACAATTTCACTAAAACTGCAAGTGGAGTACCTGAAACACACTGATGAGGGCCTGTGGGAAGTTGTCAAAGTTACTGCGCTGAATCACTCTGTCAGGGAAGTTGAATTTCCCACCAAACACCTGCATACCCAGGAGGGAGAAGATGACAATGAAGAGGAAGAGGAGCAGGAGTAGGGAGGCAATGGATTTCACTGAGTTGAGTAAGGATGCCACTAAGTTATTAAGTGATGTCCAGTACCTAAAGACCCATGAGAGGAAACAACAGTGTTGGTGTAGGAAACATGAATTTTGTGTATGAGAGGTCATTTACTGTAAAAAATAAATAAAATAAAAAACATAAATAAATAAAAGAAAATGAATGATGAATTAATCAAATTAATTATTAAATAAATATGAACAACATTTACACAAAAAAAAAATACCTGCCTTTAAATATTTATTTAATAAATACATCTTTTAAATCACAGAGCAGTTCTGTGGCAAAAGCCGAAATAACACTCCTTAACCAGTAAGTATTAGTAAATATATTTGGACTAATAAGGCACTCTTCTCATTACTTCAGAGACCAGTTTCTTGTGATTTGTGCAGAAAGAGGAAAGTTGAAAGTAAGACAGATTGTAGTAACGATTTGGAAATGATGGTATTAAATAAATGAAACGACCTTGTGATCTTGAATAAGCCGTAGGAGACGTCACACCTCACCCGAGTTCCCCATTGTTGCCTGATGTTTGACACGACCAGATGATCTCCAGAATTCCAATCGTGACCACAACGCCTCAAATCGTTGAAGATGGACATAAAGTAGGCTCTCAGACCAAACGCATACATTTTCATAACCATCTCAATCGTGAAACAGGCGAGTAGAATTACATTGGCAGTGTCTGCAAACAGGACCGAGACTCATCAAGATCTCACTTCAGTTCGCCAATATAATTATAATATATATATATCTATATATATAATATATAATCTTAATAGAATTATGAATATTCTGTTGAATCATTCCTATTGAAAGATTCCTTAACAACCAACAAAAAAAAAAAAAACGTTTAAATAATAAATAGTAGTTGGGAATCTTGTATTGCCTTTGTATCTGTAATGTCTGCTTAATGGAACGGACCTTGAAAACTTGTTAACCCCTCAGTCTGGTTATGATGCTCTGTTGCAATGACCAGAGTGTTGAGTAACACAACAAGGAGAACCCACCAGTTGAAGAATTTAGATTTGACCCAAACATAACACTTCCTCCGTAAAACAACGTTCCAGCGGCGTGCGAGACGGCTGCGGATTACACAGTAAATGAAAAATCAGTCTTCGGTTAAATCATGATGCATATTTTTGTTCTTGATTGCACACTCACTAGAAATAGATCACCCTGTTGATCCCCTCCATCTTGTACAAACTGTCTGTCTCTGAATCAGTGTTCTTTCTAAGAAGAAGTGCTGGAGAGTATCAAAGTAGTGAGAAACTTTAAAGATGCAGTTACTGTGCTTTTTATCAAATATACATACATTGAAATTATCAGATATAGAGGTAGACAGACAGACAGAGACAGACAGAGGACTGTAGTAGCACCATTACCCTCATAATCTCCATCCATAACTTCAGCATGAGTGATCCATTCCATGTAACCTTCCAGATCCTCATCCATTTGTTGTCGCTCTCGTAGCTTTTGGTACTCTACTCGTGACCGTGACATCTCCCTTTCCTTAGTAAACTCCCTGCATAAAGGAAAAACTCTTCTCAGTTAGGCCACTTAACCATGAAGTTGAGTTTGCTGAAATGGCTTCCTGGTCATGTGATATTCTTGTATTTCTATGTCTCTCAATAAGGTGAGTAATTTAAGTTGATTGAACAGATCTGTGTCCCATAAACCATTCAGTAGACTCATCCAGCCAGAGTGCATTTAGATGAAATAATAATAAAAAAACATGTACAATTGTGTTTTAGTTTATCTCACACTTCCAAACTTGTTGACCAAACTTTAAGTAGATAATAAGCAGTTAGTATTAAAACTTTTTATTAAAAACGTAGCTTGAGCTAATACCCGCTCAGTACTCCAAGGACGAGGTTCAGGATGAAGAAGGAGCCCAGAAGCATCAGAGTCAAGAAGTAGATCCAGGGCCAATCATTCCCCATGGCATCATTAATCTAAAAGATCAAATCATCACTAATATATTTGACAAACATGAACATCAAACATGAAAAATCTTGCTCTATATAGACAAACTGTCACTCTGTGCATTATTGGTGGGGATTTTTCTCTTTCTGCAGTTTACATCTTTGCACTAGTAGGTGGCGAAAGTGGCTGTTTTTATGAATGAGTCATTAAACCAAATTAGTTCAAACACACTGACTCGTTCAGGAATGCAACACCACTTCTGTGTATTTCCTGGAGACGCACAAGAGCTAAGGGGTCTTTCACACATGTTATTGCCTTAAAAAAAGAGATGCCATTTAAAACAAAATTTATTTCTTTTAACTTGGGCGCAGATTTCTAAGACACTATGTCATGTGCGAGATGCTGCATAATATGCGAGGTCATATATGGTTGTCTATTGTCATTTTTTGTCTATTGAACTGTTGTGTAAAACTAATATCAGCCTTGTTATCCTGTTGGTCTGAATATCAGCATAATTTAATTTGTAACACTTTACAATAAGGTTCATTAGTTAAACATTAGTTAATGTATAAACTAACATGAACTAACCATGAGCAATACATTTGTTACTGTATTTACTAATCTTCACTAACGTTAGTTAATAAAAATACAGATGTTCATTGTTAGTTCACAGTGCATTAACTAATGTTAACAAGATTTTAATAATGTGTTAGTAAATGTTGAAATTAACATTAACAAAGATTAATAAACGCTGTATAAGTGCAGTTCATTATTAGTTCATGTTAACTAACTAATGTAGTTAACTAATGAACCTTATTGTAAAGTGTTACCATTTAATTGTATTATATATAGTCTATACTGATGGATACATGTACAGTAGCCTATCAGTAATGATTTAACTTTAGCATAGAGAAGTTTAATTATTGCCTGATAATATAAACAAATACTTGTCTTCTGGCCTCTCCATAAGATAGTAAATAGGGGGATTGTCATGCCCATAAGTAATTACCCAGTAGAGCACATCAGTCCAGCTCTCCATTGTGATACTCTGAAAGACTGTGAGCATGGCAAAGCCAAAGTTGTCAAAATGGGTGATGCCAAAATTGGGACCAGGCCAACCTGCCCGACATTCAGTGCCATTGATGGTGCAGCGGCGCCCGTGTCCAGCCTGAGCACAGGGCGATGGCTTCTCATTCTCCCTGATGGCAATGATATCTGAAACAGAGGTTGAAAACATTGATCTTGATTACTGATTAATTTATTTTACATATCTAAAACTTGTTTTCAGTTATGAGATTCACTTTATATGTTTGATGTCTCACTAGTAGACTCACTAGTGCCTTGGTAGTAACATGTCTTGTGCATTTTACACTTGAACAGCTCCAAACCCATAATGGCATAAATGGTGACCATGAAGAAGACCAGCAATGCAATGTGGAAGAGGGGCAACATGGACTTCAGAATAGAGCTCATTACCACCTGGAGGCCTGGAAGACAACAAATATACTTTTAACAAACCAGCATTTTTTAACATTTGACAAAGACATGATTATATTGTAATCTTACAAGACAGTTAACAAAGCGTGTACATATATGTGACCCTGGACCACAAAACCAGTCTTAAGTCACTGGGGTATATTTGTAGCAATAGCCAAAAATACATTGTATGGGTCAAAATTATAAAAAAAATTTATACCAAAAATCATTAGGATATTAAGTAAAGATCATGTTCCATGAAGATATTTTGTAAATTTCCTACTGTAAATATATTAAAACTTCATTTTCATTAGTAATATGCATTGTTAAGAACTTCATTTGGACAACTTTAAAACCAATTTTCTCAATATTTTGATATTTTTGCACCCTCAGATTCCAGATTTTCAAATAGTTGTATCTCGGCCAAATATTGTCATATCCTAACAAACCACATATCAATGGAAAGCTTATTTATATTGATGTAATAAACCTTAAATTTTGAATTGACCCTTATAACTGGTTTTGTGGTCCAGGGTCACATATACATTTCTGTAAGCACCTATTTAATCTGTTTTCACTCAACACTGCCTCAGTTTGTTAGAAATATTATAGGAGTATACTTATAATAATTATATATGAAGGTATATTAAGGACCTAGCTTTAAAGTCCTATGTTGCCCTAATTGTGGTGCTTAAAAAGTCTTACTGGGAACTCCCGATACGAGCCGCAGCGGTCGCAAGACTCGAAATGCTCTAAGAGCCTTCATATCAAACCCTCCTCCTTTCTCTTTGGGAACTCCTGCTATTGTGTTGATGGTGTCCACACCAAGTGTGAAGAGCCTGAGGAGGCAGTTTAAAAGAACTATTATTTAAGAAATGTGAAACAATTCATTTAAAAAATGCCAGCTTTTATTGTATTATTAATACTGCACAAACTCTACAGAAAAAAAATCTATGGTTGAATTGAGTTCAGGACAGTTTTAGGAATCATTTCAGGGTGTTTTGTTTATGACTTCTGGACATTTTAAATGTCATCTTACCCCATGAACACAATGACAAAGTCTAATATGTTCCAACAATTTCGTAAATAGGCTCCCTCGTGGAACAGGAGCCCATACGCTACTATCTTTAGGAAGCACTCAAGAGTGAAAATGACCAGGAAGATGTACTCCAGACTCTCCTGCAAGGAAACAAACAATGTTATAGGAGGGATTAATGGGGTGTAAAACATGATACAGTGATGATTCTGATTCCCCCCCCCCCCTCACAATTCTGAGAACTGCAAGATACATATTCAGAGTTAAAAAACATTTATTTTGTTCTTTATTTATTTGATTCCCCCCCCCCCCCCCCCCCCCCCCCCCCCGCAGACCCATATCTGTATATTAAGTTGGGTTGGGAGAAAGTATTTTAACATTAAGAATTTATAACCTACAAGACATTTTCTTCAACTTTCTTGTTCTTCATTTTTTGTAGTTTCCACATCCTAAAATTACTTAATATCTTTTTAGCAGTTTCGACATACTGTCAACTGTATCGCATATATCATTTGTTCTAAAAAAACATGCGCAAGGTGCCACTGAAACCTGAACCTTAACATTTTGCCAAACCAAACGACTGTCCTCAATGTGCAGTGAGGATCTAATCAGTATGTTTACACAGCACACAGCCTCTCATTCTACACTAACAGGCCATATCAACCTCATTCTGACCATGTCTACTGAGACCCACTCTAAGCTCCGGTTTCATGACTTAGTATCTGAGGAATGGATGGCCCACCGGCGTAAGTCACTAAACCCAGGGGAGTAAATAAGTGAGTGGGTCTCAGATTTGTGCCCTCTGAAATGTAATAACACTCTATGTTCTGAGAGAGGAGAATATGACTGCACATGCAAGTGGAAAGAGTGTGTGACCTACATACCGTCAAAGCTTGAGTCATGAAATAAGAGGATTTATCATTATATAAGTGTTTATATAGCTGAAACAAAAAAAGGTTACACATATAAAAAGAGCAGAAAGGCAAAGTTCAGTGTGGGACAGAACAGTCACGTCAATAGAATCTATATTCATTTCTCATTAGATGCGTCATGAAAATCCCCTTCTGAGATTTGAGTGTATTTATAAACACCACACTTGCAGCTTTGGACATGCACATCTCAAATCAAAGACTAAATATAAAACCCATGACACAAAACAGCACCTGCTGCATGGTATATTTTTAGTTTGTAAAACATAATCTAAATTGCATTCATTGTATATAAACCCATAATTCTATTTAACTTTAAACTCATAAGAGCTTATTTATGCAGATCACAAATTTGACCTGTGCAAATGCCAACTGGGCGAAAATATTAGCGCACACATATCAGTTTCAAAACAAATACATCTCTCTCACAACCCAAGGGCCAAAAACCTGAGTAGGCAACAATCTGAACACTTTATCTTGGAAATGTTTAAGTATCTCAGATTCTGTGGCAACACACCATGAGGTGTGTCTACAAGACATAACTATCCCTTTAATCCAGTTCATCCTTGCAATTGCAGTACCATAATGTTTTTGTAGCTACCTGCAGTAGCTTTTGTTTTCAAAATTAGTTGATGTATTACTGCCAATGACCTGTAATTAGAGATTATTCCTTTAACATGTGTGTTCTCCAATGGTCAGTGTAGTTTAAGAACATCTCACCAATGTTAAGTTGGTGTTGTTGATGTCCTCTTCGGGCATGGGAAGAAACACAGCCAGAGCTACACAGTTAGCGAAGATAGTTAGCAGGATAATGATTTCAAAGGGTCTGAGGGAGTCTGCTCAGGAAAACAATGGGTAGACATGGCAGAAACAACCATTGGAAAATGATTTGCATAAATCAGATTTAAACAAAAATTAACAGTCGCCCAGTGCCAAATACAAGTAAAAGTGGCTTTGGTGACTAAAGAAACAAGAGAGATTTTGGGTAGTTATCTGGTCAGTAACTAAATTAGAATCAATGACACACAAGCCATCTAGTAAAGATGGTTTTACCTCAGTGTAAACATTTACTAGGATAGAATATATAATAAATATAGGATTTCATGTCCAGTAAGAAATATTATAATCATCAATTATTGCTGTTTCAGTTTAAACTACATGACTGGCAGTCTCCAACTAACTGTAATTATTAGTGAATTTCTGCCACTAGGGGGTGGAATCAGAATTTCCCTGCCAGCTCAGCATCATGTCCACTAGTGATTCCACACAACAGCTGTACACAGACAGAATATCATTAAACTGTATAAATACATCTATGCAAAAAAGAGCTCCAAAATTACATTTCCTATTCACCTCTGTACAAAAGCCAAACACTTTTACATGACAATCTCCAATTCAGATTTACATTTGTATTCCAATTACTGAATGAACTAATTGGGAACTGAAAGTTTCACTTCATAAAGCAAATGTTTGCTGTATATGTCAGTTTTGTCTCAAGGGTGGTCTCAAAGCACAAGTTAAGAAGTTGTGTAAGTAAATTGAGTCAATTAACATTAGCTTGAAGTATTATTATTAGTATATTTGCTGACTGTAAATAGACTGGGGTTCATCCTTATCATCTTCAGTGTAAAGACCTTATCCAACTGCTTCCAAATGACCGTGGTGAGTCTGACGCATAACAAAAGCTTAACAGCTTCAGTTCACAACTGAGAGAGATTTCCACACCTTAAGACACACTAAACCTGGGGATTATGAAAAACAACTGTGTCTGTTTTTATTTTCTCCACCTCACAGATGGAGCAAATATCTCAGTCTGGTTTTGTTGAACATAAGATGCTGAGTAAAACAGATCCGAGTTATGGTCGCGTGCTTTTTCTGGCATGCATGCTAAACCAGCTCTCTGGGGGATGGATGCCTTTTTAAATCATGCCCATCTCAATTATGAGTCAAAACTAAACAAACATCAAACCACAGTCTAAAACTATGGAAACAAAATGGATGTAAGTTTGAAGGATACTTCCATTCCACAATGTTGATGCAGGTCTTCCGGAAAGGGTTTTTGAGCGTGAGGAAGAACAAGGAACGTGGAGGTCGAGGGTTTCCTCCTGTGGCCTGCAGTTTCTTGAGTTTCTCCCTTTGCTTTCTCTTGAGCTCTTCTTCATTCATGATGAACGAGGCCAAAGCTGCCACCCCAACACCACCGCCGCCGCCGCCACCTCCTGACTCCATTTTGGATCTCCTAAATGTGAAATCTTCTCAATTCCCACAAAAAAAGAGCCAAAACCTGAAATGATTCCTAGTTTAGCAAATCCTTGGTCTTCTTAAGTTCAGGTCAGATCTTTAGTATGGTCCTAAGCTTCATCCACCATCTCGCCTTCTCTGAGAAGGCACAGTGTACCTTCTTGGCCCTGGCCCCTGCTGCAAACCTACACCAGACAAGGAGGCATTGGAGGGGCAGGGAGCATTTAGGCGCAGATGGCCCATTCTGAGGGATATATATAGACGGGCAGTCAGTGTCCATTCTTGGGGGTGTGGAGGCAGGTGGAGGAGGGGATAGGAAGCCTTATGCAGCAGATGAAGAAAGAAAATGACTAAGGTTCTGTAAGAAAAATTCAGCTGCTTATACAACACCACAAATGAAATAAGACATTGAAATTTTTAAAATATGAAGAATAGGATACATAAGTGGTGCTAAAATATGCCTGCCTTTTCCCCTTGGTGATTTACTGTACAAAACAGCAGATGGGAATTTTTACAGGATCCAGTTTAGGCAGTTTCTAACTAAATATATAACATAACCATTGTATTTTAGTGTCAAACTTTGAGTGTTACTCAGTGAATTTTACCTAGAAAAAAGAAAACGTTACAAAGAAAGCTGACAACATTCTTTATATATTTAATATATCAGTGCATTTTCACATAAGCAAGAATATTTCAGCTGTAAAACAGCTGCAAGTTGTTTGGATACATACTGGAAAAATCATTATAGCAGCAAATATAATAAAGCAAATTCCTTCACATTTTGAGGTGCAAAATAAATATTTTGGTATGTCTGTAAATCAGAAAATCCAACAAAAGTGTAAATCACATTAGAAGAAGCTTATGATACACTATTTAACAGTGCTGATCACGTAAAGCCCCTTCACTATTGTGAATATACACATTTTTAAATATTTCATTATAATATGAGATTTAAGACATGTGCTTGTGACAAGTGCCATCCTAAATGGCATTATCAACTGGCAAACAGACAAACAAGCAATAAATAAATAAATACATACCTACATGAATGGAAATCATTCAATACATTTTCTTGGTAATTCAAAATGAAACTACAACAGTGCAATGACACTCTACACATTCATAAGCGCATCTATATTATATAGAGGTCCACATCAATACTCCCAGATTACACTGCTTTCCATGTAATCCCATCCTTTGCAATGCTATTTCAAAGCAAAGTAGTGACAGCACCGATATACTCAAGTTATTGGGTGAAAAATGTAGGTGTGAGACCAACTGGAGCTGGCTGATTCTCTTAATTTATGTTAACAGCAAGCAAACTATACAAGTTGCTTTATGTGGTCACAGCTTCAGTTTGAAAGCTAGAATCAAGTCAGTTTTGGTAAGATTATAATACTAATGATAATGCAGGCCCACTGATAAAACATATTGTCATAAAAGCTGAAACTATAAGACCACCATGCAAGTTGTCTCAGTCAGTGGTTCCCATTAGCCTTTTTTCACAGCTAGAGTCTGTCTGAGGGCTTAGCTGAGCAGCTTGTGGCGGTCAAACACAGTCTTGCGCTGCTCCTGGACCTGTTTCTTCCAGCGCTGCTGAGCTCCCTCTACCCTCTCCAGCACAGTGTTTCCACGACCGTGCAAACCATCCACACGCGGCCTCACATCCTGTAGAAGGAGACAAAGGACACAATTAATACCTAAACCCAAGAAAGAATATTTATGAACTCAAGCACAGTATCTACAAAAGTGATAAAAAAAAATTATATGACTCTGTCTAACTCTTGTCACAATTCTACCCTTTCGGTAATATAAGACAATAATAAGAAATGTTTCTTGAGCAGCAAATCAGAATGTTATGATTTCTGAAGGATCATGTGACAGTGAAGACTGGTAAAATAAAATAGCAAGTTTACAAGTTGTCGAATGAACAACCATTTAACTAAAAAAAAATTTAAAACTTACTTTTTTGTTATGTATATATGCATCCTATAGAAAATGTGTCTTCATGTTTGTGACAGAGGGTGTGTGAAAGACGTATTAGATCCAAAATCTCTCATTTAAATCCAAGTCAAGTCAATTTATAGTCTATGAAGAGTGAAGTCTCTAGTTTACATCTCTGCAAAAAAAAGTACAAATGTGCACAAACCTCAGAATCCTCCTCGTTCTGCAGTGGCATGGTGTACGGATCATGTTTGCGGATCAGAGGATCAACTAGAAGCAGAAACAGCATGTACAGCAGAAGAGCTCCAACCACTGACAAGTAGATTATAATGGTCACCTGGGAAATACATAAAAATATGAATACTCCTCAATTCAGGATAACTAGATTATAAAGGCATAAAAGCAGACTCTAATAAACATCTTTAATTCAAAGTAGGATTTATTGATTACTGGAAGTCGCTCAATACCTTAATGGTGTTGCTGCTTCGTTCTTCATACTTGCACTCACAGAGCAGACAGTAGGCCTCCACATCATGGCCAGGCACTGGCATGGGCTCCACCACATGCAGACAGTTACTACAAACAATACATTAACAATAAATTCCCAGCTAGATGAAAATAGTGTAAGACAATTCAATTAATTACACACAATATCCTTTACAGACAATGCAGATTCTTTGTCAAATTGTCCCTAGTACAGTAGCCTGTCTCACCAGTCTTTCTGGGACACGTTCTTTTTGTAGATATGTCCACTGATATTTCTGTAGGGTGGACAAATACACTTGCAACGCACATCTTCAAAACTCTGTGTGAGCAACATGTTAAGAAAGTGACATGTTTAGGAAATATTTTACATACGTGTAAAAAATATATAAACATAGATGTAATGGATATGTGTCAGGGATAAACTTACTTTATCTGCATATGCGAATGAAATCACGTCTATGAGAACAAGAAACACCAGAAGGACAGCTGCTATCCGGAGATTTTGAGCAGTGCTGGATGACATGGTGCCTGCACATAAACATCTTTTAATTCAACATTTATTGTTTAAGGAAAAGGCTGAATTGAAACGGGTCAACCGGTACTTTTTGATTAAAAAAAATCGAATCAAATTTAAACAAACAAGACTACTCATCTAATAAAAGGCTTATTCGTGAAGGGCCTAAATAATATGCTCATAATCATTTTGTGTATTCAGTGGCTTACGCAGCAGTTATTTGTTGCAGTTAACGTTATATGAAGCTGACAAGACACCGGTCTCAGTTCCACAGTTTAGGCCTTTTCCCCTCTCTGTTGTGTATTTTGAGAGAGCGATGGAGGAAATTAAGTCTGAAAAGTAAAATGTTTAAGCTAAATGTATATACGCACCTGTAATATTTATAAACGATCATCAAACAGATTTCTTCTTTAAATGTTATTGGCGGTTGGCAAACCAATTGAAAGGTGCATTACCGCCACCTAGGACTGGAGTGTGGGCAGTACTTTGAAAGAAAGGACAAGAAAAAAACAGAAGAAAAAAAGGTTTCATATTATACATATATATATATATACATACCTTCTCCTTCCGCCCTATATATCTCCATCAAATTCTTTCACTTATCCCAGTATTTTTCAAATAATTAATTAGGAGACTATGTATTTCCCTAGACATTGTTTTTCCTAGCAGATTTCCCACGGTCATGTTTTGATTTCTAACTCCCTTCTTTCTTCTTCATACCTTTTACAATCTAATAAAATATGTTTTACTGTCTCTTGTGTGTTGCAGTGGTTGCAAAGACCAGTGGGGTGTTTTCCTATTCTCTGTAATGTAAAATTTAAACCAGCATGACCTATTCTAAGACGTGTAATTATCTTTCCTTCCTTTGGATTCCTGCTCTGCCTAATACTATTTAAGCCTACTTGTTTTTGTATGTTATACAGATGTCGTCCAGTATCAGTTATGTCCCAGTATTCTTGCCATATTTTGCTTGTATGTCCCTTAATAATGGTTTTGATTTCTGTTCTACATAACGGTATTTGTATATCAACTGTTTCATGCTTTATTGCTGCTCTTGTCCAGAATATCTACAATCTAATTTCCTTCCAACTCCTACATGAGCAGGAACCCAAAGGAAGGAAACACCCAGCCCTTTATCATACAGTATTAAAAGTAAGTTGAATATCTGGTATATAATATCTTGTCTACATGATGTTTTCCCAGATTGAATACTAGATAGAGCAGATAAGCTGCTAGAAGCTATGATTATATGGTTCTGTTTATTTCCTTCCAGACACTGTAATGCCAATAAAACTGCTAAAAGCTTTACTGTGTACACCGATAAATGATCTGCTGTTCTTTTTTTAACTGCTATTTCATAATGTGAAATGGAAAAAGCAGCCCCAGTACGGCCTGTCTCTGGCTGCTTTGATCCATGTAAATATGAATAGTTTGTCTTGATAAAGGTCCATGTAATTTTGAACTATTATCCTCTGTGGCATTATTTTAGATTTTTCTTTTAACAGTTGTTGAAGGCTTATATCTACAGATGGCTTTATGAATTTCCAAGGTGGTACAGTCGATAGTGCCACAATGGGGCTTACTTGGAGCTGGCTGAGGCTTGCGTTTTGTGCTTTTGCATTTCCTATCCATCCGAAACTGTAATAATTACTTTTACTATGTTCTGAACAATCTTGTAAGATGGCCTTTGTGGGATGTACTCCGCTATACCCTTGTAGATCTATCCAATACGCCAGCATGAACTTGATCCTCCTAATACGTAAAGGCATCTCTCCTGTCTCAACTTGTAATGCAGATACTGGTGATGGTTTAAACGCTCTAGTAATCAAACAGACTTTCTCCGGAAATTCAAGGAGTATTTTCTGTGTCACGTGATGATGGATGAACTCTACGCCCCGCCTTCACAAACAGTGAAAAGCAAATTAAAAGACTTCACATAAAGCACATGATGTGATGTGAAATAGCGTTATTTATTTGTTCCATAGAACAACACAATTTATAAACTGTAATGCCCCACGAATCGTATTATAAAAATTGTAACATAAAAAATAATAGCATAAGTTCCGACTACATAAAAGGTCTCTTCAGATTTTGTAAACCATCACAAAGGATATAAATGAGCAAACGAGAAGCTAAAATAACTGAGACAGCTCAAACTTGCATGTACCATATGTTAAGTCCACGTATAAAGACATGAATCTGATTTCATACACGAACCCCACTTGGTCCAAACTTCCCATAAACGGTCCGTCGAGTTTTATTTTTCTATTGGTTGCCCAAACCGTCACTCAGACTGCGCTGCGTCCAATCATCGAGCGGCCCTTCCATCCTATAATTTTGGCGGCGGTCGGAAGATGGCGGAAGATTTGAAAGGTAAGAATATATCGTGTTAAACGTTCAGAAACAAAGGTTTACACAAAGGTTTAACTGTTACACGAGTTGTTAGTTACGTGGTACCTTTTCAAAGAACCCCCGGAAACAAACTCTCCGTTTTGGAAGAATCTTTGCTGCAAGTTGTTGATACAAATTCACATTAGGTCGATGTTAAGGCTGCCGCGCGCTCATGCAACACATTCAACAAGCTCATTGTGAATGCCGTAACTAATTGGTTTCTCTTGCATCTTCTTCTTTGTAAAGTTGTACAACGTAGCGTAAGGTGCAACAATGTGCATGCTCAATAGTTAGCGTAATCGTCAGTGTTTAGCTAACTTTTACGTCCTCTTGAGGAATATGATTTACTCAACATGCTTGATAACTGGACACTTTATCGAAAAGCAAATTCTCCCGCACCGTGTTAATCTAATACGTACGTCGTTGTTTAAATACTTCGTATAATTTAGGTTCACTGAATCTCTTGTTCATTTTGCTTATGACGATTAGTCTTCAGGCAGTTTATTAAATGGCCCATAGGTTAGTGATGATGATGCATGTGAGTTTTTGTTTTTATCTCACACTGTCAAAATGATCAAGTTATCTGTACAATATGTTTATGATTTTGTGTGTGTTATTGCGTCGTTTTTATTGCCAAATACCCCCAACTATGATAATTTCCTTGTCAGGGAGCCCCTTTCTATAATATAAAAGCAGTTATATATATTTTCATTTATACTTTGATCAGAAAATAGTTTGATAAAATAACATCAACTAATTGTTCATTTCCTAAATTAAATGATTGGCTTTTGTTTGCCATTGTAATCTTGTCATTAAAAAATATTTAAAAAATATCCTGGAAAATATTAACAATTGGCAACATAATTTTTTATCCTATATTATAAGTTATAGGATTGTCGATTTAATTACATTATTTGAAAAAATTGCACTTTCCATAGCCATATAATTCCAACAAGCTTGTAACCGAAATGAAACCATACAGCTAGTTAGAATAAGCAGACAGTGGTGATATAGAGACGATGCAAATTTAAAATAATCTTGAATGTAATAAAGTTTGAGTTCTGTAATTGTTTTTTATTTTTGTTTTTGGAATTTATTTTGCTCACCAAGGCTGCATTTATTTGATCAAAAATACAGCAAAACCAGTAATACTGTGAAATATTAATACAATTTAAAATAGTAAAAATTACGTATATTTTTAAAATCATTTTATTCCTGATGGAAAAGCTGAATTATAGCTTATTCCCTGAGTTTAAAAAGCTTAATAAGAAGAATAATTGCGCTCAAATTCTCTGCAAACCTCGGGTTTACAGGCATGAAGACATCAACTATTTGCTCAAGTGCTGTGTAGTTCTTCATCTAAAGTTGCACACATGTCTGTCATCCCATATTTTATCTCTGTGTTTTTCCTGCAATGAACACCTAATTGTATTTTGTAGCTCAGGTTTGTAGGGTAGCATGCATCGCTACTGAAGGCCAGCTGGAGGTGATCTGTCGAGAGCAGGGGGTGAAGTGTGATGAGCTGGGCATCAACAAGCACAACCTGTGTGATTATGAGGTGGAATATCTCTGTGACTACAAAAAGAAAGTTATCACCGATGGGAAGAGACAAACAATACAGGTGGGCTTAAAAGTCTGGCTCATAAATGTACTCATGTCAAAGTAAATTCAACTACATGATGGGTAAGATGAGTTTTATCAAAGCAAAAATGAATCCAGGTGGCCAGTTGCGTAAACTGCTTAGACTAGTCTTACAAGTTAGTTTTCAACTAGTTGTTTTCTTCAAAAGGAATCTTTCATCCAAAAATTAAAATTTGCTGAAAATGCACTCACCCTCAGAGTGGAGGAATTTAGCATTGTGTCACTTACTCACCAATGGATTCTCTGCAGTGAATGGGTGCCATCAGAATGAGAGTTTAAACAGCTGATAAAAACACCACAATAATCCACAACAAGACTCCAGTCCATCAGTTAACGCCTTGTGGAGGGGAAAGTTGTGTGTTTGCAATTAACAAATTCATCAAGACACTTTTTTTTTTTACTAAAATTCTAGTCCTCTATCCAAAATATTGCTTGCTTCAGCGAAAAAGTAATCTTGTCTGAATCAGGAGAAATATACATAAAAATTTACTTAAAAAATAGATGATCTAATTTGAACCCAAAAAATTAGACTGATTGACCCTTTGACGAACCGTTACTTGGTCAGACTAGCTCTTAAGACAGTCTTAACATAGTGGCCGTGTCTATGCCACTGGCCGCAG